>VZTF01002331.1:2078062-2228936 GCA_013397755.1 Cnemophilus loriae | reverse complement strand
TTTTTTTTTTTTTTTTTGCTACAGACTGGGCAACTCAAAGACATGAACTTTGTGCTTGTGAATGAATAAAATTAAGTGACCAGAACCCAAACTTCTTCAGGGGATGTGAAACAAATCTCCTTGATTTTGGGAAACAAAATGAAACAGGAACACCAAATGCAAAAATATGTTAAATAGAACCAGAAGCATCTGCAAGTTTAAACATAAACATGTAACTGAAACACAGTTTGTTTCTCTGGAAGGAAATGCAGGAAATTTTCCTTTTATTTTGATATTTTCATCATTTAAAAGAACAGACTCTTCCCAAACTCCAGCCCATAATTTTCAGCCTCCACGGACCATTACTGAAAAGCCCATATTCTCAGTTCTTGCTCTGAAGAAAGATTATTAAAACAAGGCTCTGCTCCTTTTCCTGCCTTTTGTTTCTCTGACCAATTCTTGCATGCATTACTTAGAAGAAGGAGGTACATGAGTTGTGGGAGACCTGGGTACCTCTGGGAGACTCTTGGGACAGTGTGATGTCTTAGGTTGTTGTGCCTGGGGTTGTCCTCCCACCAGGTGCTTCACCATTGATCTCTCCTCTGTCAGAAAGTTTTGTGTGAAAGGCCACATATTTTCTATGGCTCCTTGTTGTAATGGGTAGTTATGACAGAAGAAGGGACGACGCTAATGACATTAATAATGGCACAAAACCTCCAAGAAGGCATTTAGAAGCCTTGCAGCACAGTCATAGAATCACAGACTGATTTGAGTTGGAAGGGACCTTAAAGACTACCCAGCTCCAACCCACTGCCGTGAGCAGGGACACCTTCCACAAGACCAGGTTTTTCAAAGCTCCCTGGACTTGAATACTTCCAGGGATAACGAGCCCACGCCCTCTTAAAGGCAAAACCTCCTTGAAAACTGTGACGTGCCTTTGTGTGGTTGCCCTTTACACGAGCTTTTCTTTGAGTCTAGCAAGAATTAATGTAATCATCAACAAAAATGTGCAGTGTTGCTCCACTCTGCATAGTGCCACTGTTTTTCTGTTGGCTTCAACACCAGTCAGGTCTTCCTTCTGGACCACTGTGAAAAGCAGTAAGGCAAGATGTGATCATCCTGCCCTACCACTACTTTTCATCTGCCTCTGATTTTTGTAACGGGTGCAGTCAACACCTCCCTGTTTGCTGCCCTTGTATATGGCTTAATATGGAAAACACAACATGGGCTGCCAAGCTGTGTGCGCTACCATGTATGGGGAAAAGGACTTCCCCAAAGCAGAGGCATAAATTCTGCTTTCTACTTACATGAAGAATAAAATGATAATATGAAGCTCTGTCCTCTCCTTGTTTGGGTCAACAGTATAGGAATGCCCAGTTATAAATAGGAGAAAATGTGCTTTTAGGCAGATAAGGAGAACAGCAGTTTACACTGATTTAGGGGAATAGCAACTTTTTCCAGGCAGAAGACTCTGCAGCTGGAAAATCACATTGAATGTATCAGAAAGGCAAGAATAAAATAATGAAAAAGAAGGTGATATCTTTTAGGTCTCTAAAATTTTTTTCTAATGCATCTATCTATCTATGCATTTATCTAATAATAGAAATTCCAGACAAGTTTTTAAATTTTATTATTGTTAATATAATAGTCAAAATATAATAGCCAAAGTATAATACAATACAATGTAATTTAATGTAACATAGTATATATATAACATATAGTAATTACTTGTCTGTAGTGTGTGGTTTGTTATAACACCATATTACATATTAATATACGACTATATATTATCGACCAATAGCTAATTAATAATATACATACTGATGCTCCTGGAAAAACATAATGCTGGCAAAAAAAAGATAAAAATGTTGGAAGATAGTTCAGAATTAGCACAAAGTGGTTTTGCTAAGCTCTGTCTAGAAATCTGGTATGAGCAGGGCATACATATTAAATCAGCAGGTTGGGAATAACTGAGAGTGGGAAGAGTGATCATGGTACTGCTTGGTTGGATTTCTACACGCACCCTTCGTCAATCCTAGGGAGAGGGACCCAGGGTGGATGGGGACCGCGGATGGCTCACTTGGATGAGTGGATCAATGTGGATGGGTCAGACTGCTGCTGCCATTTCCCAGTTTGCTTTTGAATTTTGAAATGTCCTGTCCTGTTTATCGAGGCCCTGGTTATAACAAAAAGCTGACAAGGAAAGAGAACTCCTCCCTTCCTCAGTGGTGCCCTGACCAAAGGCGGGGAGAACGAGCCCCCAGCCTTGCAGGGGCAGCTGCAGGTCCGTAAACACTGCTTCAGGGGCCAAGAAATGCAATATTATAAGAAGCTGAAGTATTTTCTTAAGGATGAGAAAATCATGTATCTTCACAGTTATGATTTTCTTGGAATTTTATTTTAGTAGTTTAAATAGCTTGATCCGAATTTTTATCCAAATTTCAGCACAAAAATAATTATTCTGGTATATAAATCTAACTGCCAAGCTGCACCCGAGGGAAGGGGTTTTGTATGAAGCTACAACATTAGAAACCTTCTTCCTTGGGGTAAAGAACTTAAAAAGTATTCATTCCCTTGTGTTTACACAACGGACCCTAACAGCTCCAAGGGGGACTTGAGAGGTGATCAGGAGTGTTCTTTCTGCTGCAAGAGCTCCCTGAATATGTGTTTACCTAATTCAGGCTTTGAGCACCACTCAGGTGTTTGCCTGTGAGCAGCTCTGGGGCTTCAGGCCCTGCGCTGTGTCCAACAGTGGGTCCCTCCCCTCCTGATGGCACTGTCTGGATGGGTGTCCCCAGGAGCACCAGGTCTAGTGGAAGGTGTCCCTGCCCATGGCAGCAGGCTTGAAACGAGCTGACATTTAAAGTCTCTCTGAATCCAAACCATTTTATGATTCTATGATTCTAATTCTACGACTGTGCTGGACCTGGCTGTTGCAGCTCCCAAATCCCTGCAGTGCCAGCAGTGGGTGGCTTCACCAGCCAAACAGGCTCGGAGACTTTGTCCCATTTCCACATCTAACCTCACTAGAGATGGCTCCTGAAGGATTTATAGGTTCACCTTGGGAAAAATTTTTCCTCAGCCTTCAGAAATGGCTTTCTTTTGTAGATCCCAGCACCTCCAAGAACAGGAGTGATTTCCTATTCTGGGGCTAGTTTTCTTTCAGAAGTGTCCCAGGTAAGCCTTGATGGTTGGATTTGGACTGAAGCCATCAAATCAGAAGTATGGGGATTTTCAGTCTGTTTGTGTGAGTGCAAAGGGTGCAAATATCTGAGGTTAGGGACAAATCCAGCTCCTTGGTCGCACTGGGACAAGTTTCTGTTCGTGGTCCCTTAGAGTAGAAAAGGGTGGGCAGCACCATGTGGGCCACTAGGGAAGATGCTGAACTGAGACGACAAAGTTTGGTGAAGTGACACTGAATGTCCACCTGTATCACATATAAATATAATACGCATCCAGATCATACAGAAATTAATTTCTAGCTAATTTCCCACTTTAGTCAAGGCTTGTTCTGTGTAACTAAAACCCAAACTGAGTTAACACCTCGCTACAGACTATAAAATAATCTCTGGTGTGACCTTTATTGAGGATGCTGTTCTCTGGGAAAAGATGTATTCAGCAGCCAAGTGGTTAAATCAAAATAACAAGGGCTATTTATCTAGTAGCTTTCCATGGCTATACTCAAGGGGGGCATATCTACCTATTTGTCAAGTCATTGACAATAGCCTATTTCTTTCTTCCTACCCATATGCTTTATTAAAGAAACACTTGACCTACCTGTCACATCAAACTGCTTCCTTTATCCAAAACAGAATAATATAGACATTTCCCTTAAGGGAATCCTGATGCAAATATATAAGGACAGGTTGCCAATTTGTTGAGCGTATTAGGGTACAGAAAACTGTCAAGGGAAACAGCTGTAATATAGACTGTTCTAACAAGCTCATTTTTCTTTTTCTTCTGTGGTACTTTTGGTCTCTCTTTAGTTTATATTATACGATTTGTATGTTACAATTTTTATGGACAGCTGTCAACTGCAACTCGTCTTTTTCATTTTGAAAAAAAAGGGAACCTTCAGATTCCTGGCCAAGGCTCAGATCTATTGTTTGGTCTTCGACAATAACTCTCACAAAACCTTCAGCTGCACATAGCTGAGAAGAAAGTTATGAGATAGAGGATGGGAAAAACAGTAAAGCTTGTGATGGAGAAGGTTCTGACTGTGATTTGAAAGGCATGTATTTTCATATGAAGCCACTTAAACACACGATGACACTTCCCATTCTCACCTGTCTGCTTCTGTGCCGCAGAAAGGACTCTCTGTCTTGCACTGGATGAGTGCTTTGGTTTCAAATTTGAATTGATGCAGAAAGGTTCATTTTGCACAAGCAAGCTTTGCTGTGGCTGAGGGCTGGGGATGGGAGCCAAACTGCAGGAATTCAGGCTTCCCAGTGGCATGCTGGTTAACCCTGAGCCACTCAGACCCCAGCACTGGTTTTGCTGCACAGGTCCAAAACATCCCTGGCTTTCCAACAAGGCACTTTGGTGATGTTGTACAGACCCTCATCAATTTCCAAGCGAAATCCATAATTTTCAGCAACTGGAATCTCCTGAGACCAGAAAAGATTAAGAGTCAAATCCATATAATTAGAGGTCTACTAGTGGTTGACTAGTGGACAAGGCAAAGGCTGTGCTACAGGAACAGAGTAGATTAAAGATCTGTTCCACTTTGACTGCAGCTCCACTGAAATCAGGGGGGTTACCCCAGAGATTAATTAGTCAATTTATGCTTGTTTGCTTAAAGGATGACACAGATCATCAGCTGAACGAACAAAAGTTCAGGCAGCGCAAGGCAGGACAAGAGGGGAGAGAATTAACCATGTCTGGACCGAGGTCACAGCTTGGACTGATCTGGCCGCTGTGCCAGAGCATTGCGCCTGCCGTGTGCCTCTAACCAGTGACCTGTGGTGAGAGGCCATCACGGGCTTTGGCATCTCTAATAAGAGTCAGATCACCCAGAGAAAATGTCTCTGAAGGGTCATACAAATATTTGTGTAGAGAAGAAAAGGAGCACTGGGATCACTGCATGAAAGGCTGTGCAGCAATGATCTGGTATTTCCCCTTGGTCTGAACTTCTGCCCTGTTCCTGCTCCCTGTATCCTCACAACTAGCCTTGGGCTCCTCTTCTCAGTGGTGTGAAAAAGTGATTCCTTACCCTATCTTTTAATGTGGGAGCATCCAAGTGAAGATCAAGAGCAGTAGGTGGCATCCTGGTCCTGCTGAAATCCTGCAAAGTTTTCTCATGACCCTTTTCAGGGCCAGGAGCTCACACAGATGTTAAATATTGGCACCGTGGAAGGAGGAAGCTCTGGTGGTCTGATGTTGCTTCTGTGGGCTGAGCTGAGGGTGGCTTTAGGGGACATTTTGTTGGCACTTGGCTTGTGAAGAGACTGAACTGTGTGATTGCAGGATATATGTAGGGACAAGGAGAAGATCCTCAAAGAATATCTGTAGCACTGACTCTGCCTTTAGAAAAGGACTGGATAGTTTGAAGTCATTAATGGACATTCCATAGGAGATATTATCCTGCCTGTTTCCTCAGAATACTGTGGAAAACAAGGGAGAGGGACCATCAGACATCACTTTTTTGTTCTGGCATTGTAAATACACATACCCAGTGCTTGCTCACCAGCTGAGCTTTTTCTGACAGAAGTGAAAACATTGCCTCATTTTCTGTACAAGTTTTGAATCTCCAATGCGTTTTCTGGGGCCAAACTGTAGCTCACATATAGAGAGAAATGCATTTATCACTGGGACTAGAACAGAGCCAACAGCTTCTCCTCTTTCACCCCCACTGACACACTTGATGACACTTTAATGATCTCTTGTCTAAATAGCGATGCGCTTGAAAAAAACTTGAATACCCAGTGGAGTGGTGGGGAAGTGAATGTGTTACTGCTCACGGTGTATTTGGTGAATCCAAGCCCCTCAGTGCAGCCTGGTGTCTGCAGAGCTCTGGGTTGCAGCATGTCCCAAAACTGGGGAAGCAGCAGGACAGGTTGGGGCAACCCCAGTGAGGACAGCAGCCTGCAGCACAGCCTCCTGGGGACCAGCATCACCAGCAGCAATTAGACATTGATTAAATACTGTCCCAGGAGCTGCTTGCCCGAGTCACATGAGACACCCAGTGGGCCAGATCCCCTAGAACAAACCCACTGTATGTTCCAGCAAGGATCTGACTCATGGGTCCTGGGGAGTAACTGTTAATTAGAATTAGACAACTGTTTCCTAGGGGGACGTTTTAAAAACAAATATGTCTCAATCTTGCTTTTGAAAAGACACATCTTGCTAACAGAGAGGATTTTAAATGTTTTTTTCTCAAAGGGCTTCCAGGTATGAATCCTGAAATGTTCAGGCAACATTGGTGTAAACAGATTGATTTGGGGATTTTGTATTACGGAGAGAAAGAGTTCAAATATTGCAGCATCCTCAGCAAAATCCCACCAGACACTGCTTATATTGCAAAGTAGCTCATTTGGTTTCAATTCATCCTGTACCATGAGGTTACAGCCTGTTTTAGTTGCTGCTTGCTTTTTAGCTGCTTTCTGTTACTTTTTTCTTCTTTCCTTTTTTTCTTTTTTTTTTTTCTTTTTCCCTGGAGCTCATGAACTGCAAGGTCAAGCTAAAGTCAAACTTTACCATTTCACTGATCAAATGCAAGCAGATGTGGCTGTTTCATGTGACATTGTGCCTGCCCTGCTGTGCTGGGGTCTGTGGTGGTGTCTGCACCCTGGACCATGTCCTTTCCCTCATAGGTCAGTGGTGCCAGTTCTCCTGTTTGGATCCCAAAGTCGGTGCCATCCTGGCTGTTGCTCATCCCGGGGAAATTGCTTTAAACCCGAGCACCTACATTCCCACAGCTGCTGTTTGCTTGGCCTTAGGAACGACTGTAGGCAGGTGACTGATGGGTGGTGATGGTGTTTTCCTTCATAACACTTCAGAGTCTGATTTCCTCAAAGCACCAGGCTTTGCCACAGAATTTCCTCTGGCTCAACCACTTTCTGCAAATCTGTTCATTTGCTCTCTGTATCTCTCAATGGTTTGCAAGTGATAGTGCCAAACATTGAGGATCTGCTCCTGAGTTGGCCTTTAGGTATCAAAAGAAAAGCTCAGCCTGCCTACAGAGGGCAAGATGTGTTTGGCAGAGAGGATTTCCCTTGCTCAGCTCGTCTTGGGTCTGGGTCACTCAGTGATTTCCAGTCATAAGTTTGAAAAACTCATGAAGGTATTCTGCATGAGACTGGTAAAGAATGGAATCTTACTGGGTTATGTTCACGACCTCATGGTGTGCAGTGAAGCTGCAGTAATTTGAGATATTGTTTTTGGCTGTCTTGCTGAAGTTATTCACTACCCAGGCAGAAAAAACACATAAGGCTTTTCTCTTGTATGGTGATGGTGAGGAAAACAGGGTTAGCAGCATCACTGGCCCTTAGGAATGAAATTAATGAATTAGAATTAATGAATTAGAATTAATGAATTTTTAAAGAAATTTGAGGATAAGTCCTGGAAATTTTTCATCTCCTGGTTTGTGTACACATTTTGCCTATTCTCAGAATGGGATGTAAAGCCTCATATCAATGAAAACTACCCAAGTAAGTCAATGCAGTGTATTCCTCCCTCAGAAAAATCACAACCAGGCATTATTTTTCTACCTATTATCAGCCCTACATCTTTCTAGGTCCAGGAGAAATTTTTATTTCAATGTCAGTTAAAAAACATATTCCCAGAAAAATGCCAAACCCTAGCATCCTTCTGAAAATCTGAAGTAATCTCCAAGTAAGATAAAAAAGAGGGTGGCAGCTTGAGCCCTCTGGTCAGCAGGGAAGCCAGCCTGCTTCCCTGTCTGCATTGCTCTCCGGGTGCTTCTCTCCAAGCCCTTTCCTTGCCGTGGTTTGGTTCCTATTGGGATTAGCGTGACCGCCTCAGAGGAAGGGCTGGGAAAGTCTGAGGGATGTCTCTGTACACAGGGAAGGAAGGATGGGGATCCCACACGTCAGGAACGTTTCCTTGCTGAGATACATGGAGCTGGAGCTGCTTCTAGACATGTGTTTGTAATTTCTTGTTTGGTCTGCATTGGTTCTGAGAAATGGTGCATTTTTTGATTTGCCTGCTGAAAGGGTTTCACACTTTTGGGTACTGGCGTTTGATTAGTTTTGATGATAACCACAGTAGTACAATTCTGACTTCCAGATTGCTTTCCAGTGTGACACTAAGCAGCCACCCATCTCCAAGGCTGAAGAAATTTACATGTGCATTTGATTTTTTTCTTTCTATGAAGATAGAAAGAGTGTAATATACTTACTACCNAAAAAAAAAATCACATTTCTCACCCCAATCACATTTCTCACCCCTTATTTTAGGGTGATGTCTGTGTGACCTATTCTAGTAAAAAACATGTGATCTATCACAGAGTATCTCCCACTCCTTCTTTTATCATCTCCACTAGTTATCTGCCCGAGCAATTCTTACAAACTTTGTTCAATGAAGAGCTGCATTTGTCACACAGTGATTTAAAAGAGTTACTGAACTTCGGAAGGAAAATTAGTGAGAATTCTTGCCTAGAGATAACATAATATGAAGATGACAGAAAAAAAGCAGGCTAGCATTTCTATCACCCTTTTTCCCTGCCTACTAATGGTTTTGATTCTCATTATTTCTCAAATGCCAAGAGTAAAAACCCTCCAGGGTACCAATTAGCTGTGCCCAGTCTGGATACGACTGCTCTCATCCAGGACATATTTTGAGATACTGAAGCTCTCTTTGGGAAAAGGCAATTTGTGTGCAGCTATGTTTGGTAATTTTCAAGGACTTCATCTTGTTGGGAAATAGAGATGGACTCAATTTAATTTAAACCAAAGCTTTTTATTAATTGACTTTCAATAAAACCGATTACCATAAATGGGAACCTGGGATCTGTGTTTGCAGATTATTTTTGTCTGCCTCACTTATATTTTATTAGGGGTTATACCTTCTTGAAAAAATAGTAAATGACACTTTGAATTTATTTCAGAATGAGCTTTTTGCCTTCTGTACTACCCTTTTCAGCTGCTTTTGCATTATTTTAAATTTAGAGAGTTGAACAATGACATTGACAGCATTTATGACAGTGTGCAACTATATTTTACATTTCTGTTCCTTAACCATATCACATACTTAGAGCCGACTTTTTTATTTCAAGAAGAAAACAGAGATAATTCAATGGCTAAGATAAGAGCATTCTGGGTTACAGCTGAGGTCTGGCTCTGCTCAGGATGCTGGGCTATCTGGGGTACTTGGTTAATGGGCAGTGAGAGACATACGTGACTGCTGGCAGTACCCAGCCTTGCCCCGGCGTTAATTGCTGCTGCAGCCCTCTCCCGAGGCAGTGCTCTCCCTGCTTTGCAGATTAGGAAGCAGATCTGCTAAGACCAATGCTTTACTCACATGAATAGCTCCATTGAGTCCTACACAGCTATTAAGTGACTTAAGTTCAATAATATATTAAATCTTTGCAGGGCCTAAGGCAACTTGTAGGAGGTTATTTAAAAAGTCTGCCGTAGCCTTTTCCTGCAGCCACAAAACCAGCCTCGTCAGACCCTGCCGCTTTCCCATTCCTATTTTTGTGGCTTGTGAATTATTTTGCCCCATTTCTCTTGCAGACATGGCACCTCACATGAGCATCCTGCCTCTCTCTGTCACTCCCTCCCTGCCCTAACACTGGCTCCCTTCCTCAGCCCTTTGCATCTCTCCAACCCACCTGCATTCCCCTGAATTTCATTTTTCAGAGCTTTAATGGGCACAAACAAAAATAACATCAGAGGAGTGGCTTCCACTATCCCTCGACTCCCAAAGTATCTCTGGGTTTAATAAAATTGCAATACTGGCAAAAGCAATAGAGGGAGCTGCTGCCGGTGGCTGGGGTCCAGCAAAGTACCATCAGCTGTCCTTGCTTAATTCCTGGTGGCAACTTTCCCCACAGATCCATTATTTAGGATTTCTTGAAATGGACAAAAAATGAAAAGAAAAAGGAAAAAAACCCCACTAGCCTCAATAAGATTTCTTTTGGATCAATATTTAAAGTGCTGGAAAAATTAAGAGAGAAAGATATTTGTAAAATTCCAAAATATTTTCTTAGCCTCGGTATAAATATTTGTAGAGAAAGCAATTATTGTGCATAAGAATTTTCTGTTGTGTCTCTTTTGGTTCTTTCATTTAAATGATGGCTTTTTTGGCCCATCCCTGAATAACTAAGTAGAGGTGATTAAAAACCTTCAAGTCCTTCAAATTTATTGTCCTGTAACTATTTTTGAAAGCAGATTTAATATCAGCATGCTATTTATATTCCCTGAGAGTTAACATTTCAGATACTATACCAATATATCAATGCCTGATGCAAAGCAGATTGCACTGAAGATGTAGAAATGTATACAAGAAGAAAACTGCTTATATTTAATAAAGAACCAAGATATAAACATATTTTAATACAACGAGCTTTGAAATCGACGAGTTCCTACTGTTTTACTCCATCCACCTCCCTGACGTTTCTCTCCTACATCCCATGTGCAGCATGGAGGGACACTGACACTAAGCTCAGCTGCACCCCTGGGGTCAGCAAACACAGGATTGATATTTTCCCAAGAGATGTGTCCGGCCAGCTTCTTCTGTGCACACCGGGCTTATTTTTATCCCAAAATGCATTTCCCCTTCCATGCTCCAGCTGCCCGTCCCAGGGCTGTCTGCTGCCCTCGTACTGCCCCTCTGCTCCTGCTCTCCCCTAAGCTCTCTCCTCCATGCTCCAGCATGTCCTGCCTGTCCTGAGCTTTCTCCAGGGGATGCCACAGGTTGCCAAAATGCCAACCTTGAGCTCTCCTTGCCGGGGCACTTGCATCGTCGTTGTCACCCTGTGCAGTGCCAGGCTCTGGTGGGGGGGATGAGAAGGGATGGCTGTGAACAGTCCTGGTCCCATTGCCCAAGAACTGCTCTGAGGCTGAAGGAAAGAGCAGGCAGGAAACAAAGATACATCAGGGAAGAACAAAGGGCCACAGTCAGCTGCTCAGCACCCAGGGGTTCCTAACCCCAGGCTCAGTTTTGGGCTCTGAAGGTACTGGTCACCTCTATGGTAGACAAGAGTAAATGTTCCGTTTTATACAAATATTTAATTCTCCTTGCACTGGTCAAAAGCCAGTTGCTGTCAGGGTTTAAGGCCACCAGGCTGGTCATGCTCCTCATGGATGTCCCCAGTATCACACTTCATGCCTGTGCTGAGCTGAAGGCTGAGACCAGCTTAAAACCTCCCTGCTGCCTTTCTGCCTCTTTGGCATCTTGCTGCTGTGCTCCTGATGCCTCTGCCCTGTTGTCTCATATTTGACCTTCTCTATCTGAGATAACCAAAGGTGCAGAAACCTTCTGGTGTCTCTGCTAAAACCTCCCACATGAGGCAAGGGCCAGGGACTGTGAAGCCGAGCCCAGCTGAGCTTAGCTGAGCCAGGCTGGGGCTGGGCAGCCCAGCAGCTGGCTGCAGCTGGATCCACACTGTGCAGCCTTCACCACCGAGCTTGGGCCACGCTTGTTTTCACCCCTGTCCTCACCCCACTGTTCAGCAAAGTCCACACACTCCTCCCCTCCCTCTCTGCCTTTGATGGTTCATTTGTATTTTGCTACCTGCAGCAGGCTCCTGCTCTTCCCAGAAACCTTCTCCCCTCTATCAGCTGCCACCTCCATTCCCGTTTAACAGCAACACTGCCCTATGACCCCAGGAAGATTTCACAACTCCCTCTCCTTTGGGCGCAAATGCTCTGTATCAAATCCTTCCTTATTTCTCACATCGCTCCATTTCTGTGTGGCCAAGCAGTGAATCAGCCACCATTGCCCCCATCTGCCCCCCATCACTGCCCCATCTCTGCACCCCTTCTTCCATGAGTGCTCTGCTTGCTCCCAAGTGTCCCCTTCTTGTCCCCAACACCCGTTCTGTGCCCTGAAGAGCAGTGGGGATTTCCAAAGCCTCTCTCACCACCCACTCAAAGCAAAGAGTTTCTGCAAGCCCTTATGTCCAGCCACTGACTGGAGGGGACGGGCACAAATGTCCCAAACCCACACTGCCAATGCCACCTCTCCCAGGACAGGTGGCTTCCCCTGGGGAACACTGGTATGGGTGCTGCTGGGATCTTCTGTCACTCACCATCTCCTCTAGCAAGGATTTTATTCGAGGAGTTAATATTCCAGCCGGTTTCCAGTTGTGCTTCCCTTCGTGCCACCTGGTGGACAAAGGGAACATTTTCCAACTTTTTATTTCTCAGAAGGAGCACCTGGGAAAATTAATTTTTCACTGAGGAATTTGGTTGAGCATCACCCAATTTAAATTTTGTGTAATGAGAAACATGATCCTGCGACATCCTGGGGTAAGGCCCAAACTCCCCCAGCAGTAACCAAACACCTATTTCTTACTTATGCTAATGTTAATGCATAATAATTTGTTTTAGTTGTAATTATAGCTGTTTAGTAAAACTCAATTCCTACAATGACCTTAACAAGCAAATAACTTTTCCTTTTCCTGTGCTGCCAACGAATTCATGCTTTTATTTAGGCTTGAGCAACTGCTTTCTGATTTTTTAACAAATGTGCAGTTTGAATCCCTCCTGTGGCCAGATCCAGGCAGGCTGCGACGGACGGAAGCACTGGTAAAAAGCCCGTGGAAACAGAAAAATTAAGTAAATAACAGTGAATATTCCTGGCAAGCGTTTCTTTTTTTCAATTTATGAAGACAAACATTGCAGGAGAAACTTGGTTCCGAGAGATATTTTTGTTCAAGGATTAGAAGTAAATCCCTGAATTGAGGTGCTTAATGAAATGAACCAAAATGGCTTTTGCTCTCAAATCCCTGCAAGAAGTGTCCAAACTGAGCTGTGAAATAGCTTCAAATCATGATTAAATAGGGAGAAAACTGCAAGATGCTCAGAGAACATTTCAGAATAGCACAAGATGCTGATAGATGGGAAAGAAATTAATTGCTCAGAGTTTTCTCCCACTATTAACAGTTCAACACCCCTCTGCTTTAATCCTCTGAGAAAAACCCTGCCTTTAGTGAGGTCCATGGAAATTTTAGCAGTGATTTGACTTGGGCCAGGATTTTGTCCTAAATCTTTTCATAAACTCAACAAAATGACGATACAAAAATATACATCATGGACAAAAATCCTGTCTGGCAGCTGTTGGTAGCTAATGCCGGGGACAACGTGGGGCAGCGCGAAGCCACACTACAGAAATGAAGAATTTCTTTGTGCACATAGCCTGAAACCTCCGCAGGCAGAGTGAAGCTGAAATTTGGCTGTAACCTTCTAACTGATACCCAGATTGCTGCAAAATGACTACTGCAAAATCCCTCTGCCTACAATTAGCTTGGACTGTGATTTTATGTCTCACTTGAATGACAATGTCTCCATAACATCCCACGGAATCTTTCGGGGCAGTAATATGTCTTCCCTAGGACATTCAACTCAGCCACCCAAAGCCCTGGCTTTGTTTTTCTGAAACAAAGGGAAAAATGAGCACAAATTTTAAATATTTTGACTTGGGATTGAGAAAAAATTTATGTTTTACCTGGAAAAGAAATTAATTGTTTTTATTTTCTTCAGTTGTCATATAACTTAGATTATCCAGAAACAGAAAGATTTTCATTTTCTGAAGAAACAACCTCCTTTCTTCTCAAAGATTCAATTTTCGCCAACCCAGAAAAACTTGCCCTGACTGAGATTAGACAAAATATTTTAGTTCATCTCAGACTTTTAAAATCTGCCTCCAGCAATTTAAAAAAAGATCCGGCCAATCAAAAATAATAAAAAGATGAAACATGAAAATGTTTCAGCTAAAAAATGAAGAAGAAACCAAGACTGTTGGCCTTCCTCACCCTCATTAACTTATTTTTACCCCACTGGAAATTTTTTTTGATAAAATATTTGCTCCAAGAGCTGTCAGAAGACTCAGCTCCGAGGCAGGAGCTGCTCTGTGGGGAGGCAGCGGGTGCCCGGCCAGCTCTCCTGGCCCTGGCATGCACAGCTGCAGTGGTGACAGGGCCCGTGCTGGGGACAAAGGCCACTCTCATCCTCGGACATTCTCAGCCTGGTGTGCCTGCCCAGAGACAGCGCTGCCTGGGGAGTCAGGGACGGAGGGGATACAGGCAGTGAGCTGGGGTGGGATGTGGGAGGCAGTGGACGGAGAGGGCCAGGAATGACAGGGGACATTTTTGGTGTGGGGGAGCACAAGCGGCTTAAGCCGGCTTTATCAGCGTGTTATAAACTGGCAATCAGCAGGGCTGAGATTTGGCAATCAGTCAATACTGGCTCAAAAACAATCTGGAGAAAAAATGTACCTGGGATCCACTTCAGGTGACCTTTGGAAGGAAGAAAAACAAGTTTAAAAGAAAACAAATGTTTCACAGTGGTGTTTCAAACCAGCTCCGTTTAACTGAGGGTGTGTAAGGACATTATTCCTCTGTGTGTGGGAACTCTTTGTGTGCTCGGAGCCTGTGGTGACATGACACGCTTGTGGCCCTGGCCGGGGTGGATGCCCCACCTGCCTACACAGAGCACCTTCGACTCCTGTGGGCTCCCCGATGCCTCCAGGCCAGCGCAGCAGCACCGGGCAAAACTGCTCCAGCCTTTCCTGGGACAGCCTGGGAGCACGTGCTAACGAAGAGGCAGCTGTCCTCTCCCCTATTTATTCTCCCCCAAATGAATGCAGCAGCTGCAGAGAGCCTGTAACACAGGTTGAAATCCCAAACAAGTTTAGTCCCACAGTTTGAGGTCAGCTTGCCATCTCACGGGAATGCCACATCCACATGCGGCCATGGCACAGGGGGACAGTGGCTGCTTTTCACCACCCTGAATCCTGAGAGTGAATTCCCCACAAACTCCCAGTCCCTCTCGGCTTCTCACCAGCACATATCTATTTCTTTCCCCCAAACTGACCGGCTAGCGAAACCTCCACAGTCTGAAACCACCTGCCTTTCAACCGCTGGATATGAAGCCCTGCCTCTGCCCAGACTCTCCCTGAAAGCCTAACAAGGAATACAAGGAACATTTAAAGGACCTGAAATGGCCGGGCCACGGATGGCGTGTAGCAGCCCCACTGAGATATCTGGTTTCTGTTATGTGTTTCTTTTCCTTGCATTATCTGTATTAGAACTTATAAAATGGATGATTTGTGTCAGCTGTCCTGCTTTGTTGTTGTTGCCATGTTCTGCTAAAATGATAACGAAGCGCTTGTTCCAAATCTTCCCCTCCCACAAAATATCCCAGCTATGTGAAATAAAAATGCGATTTTATTACAGGGCTGAACAAAATGGTGTAAGAGGCAAAATGAAGGGTCTTTGAGGGGTATGACTCCAGGGAAGTGGAGAAAAAAATTGGTGGAGATGATGGTCTTGGGAAATGCAAAAAGCAAAAGTAATTATGAGCTCAGAAATTATTATAATGTCATTTTGCAACCATACTCAGGAAGTTCATACCTTCCCTCCCCTGCATCATAACCCAGGACACTTGGATTCCACAGGACAATTCCCAACTTCCAGACGGTATTTCACATTAAAGCATTTTTGGGAAAAATTATTATTTGCTCTATGGATATGGAAGTTCTGGATAAACCTGAATTTCCAGGTGCTGGGAAAAATTAAACCATGAATGCACCTAATTTCATGAGGTTGTGGAGGGTGGGGCATTTTTGATCTACTTACAAGGGTGTTCCTGATCCTTCCTTGGTGAGCTTTGGCCAAGTCACAAGCATGGCCAAGTGACTGCCATTGTGCATTGCTAAACAGTAATTTCTTCATTTATGAACTATAAATTCTTTTCTGCACCATCTGGTGACGAGGTTTTTCAGGAGAAAGACAGCAGAGCCTGCATCTGTGTGTCTGTGAGCTGAAAAACAACCACTGCAGCAGCTCCTGTGGGAACACATCATAGATTGTGTCCTGATTTCAGTGAAAACTACAGCTAAATCATAAATTGATATGTGACTTCACTCTGGTTCCTCCATCAAACTTTTGTGGTGTCCTCCTCTTTGGTAGCACAATTTCCATCAAAATCTTTGAGGTAGTTTTATTCCTTCTTCACTGTATTTCTTCTTTCTACCACTTGTGTTGCGACGTTGCTACAAGCAAATATAATCAGGGTTTTACAGGCTACAAAAAGGAGGCAGATCTGAAGTGATTTATTGTTAAAGGAACTGAGGTCAGATCCAGACCTACTGCTCACGAGAAGCTGTTAATACTGTTATTTTGCCCGAAACGTTGAGCCAGACCCCTCTTAGCTCTGGTAGTCCTGCTCCAGGACTGCTTTTGGAACGCACTTATCTTTGAAATGCAAATACCGTGACATTTCAGATGAAATCTCATCGAGCAAGTCTACTTTTCAGAGGAAATATTAAGGAACTTAACAACTTAACACTTCAAGAGTGATAAAAACATATTTGTCTTTTTTACAGAAAAGGGCTGACAGCCAAATTCTGTAATTGAGAATACTTCTTAAATATAGAACACTGAATGAGCAGCAAAAAGGTCAATTCATATTTTTACGAAAACAAGCAAAAGTGATTGTTCTGTTTACATTATCAATGCCTGGAGCATGGGCATCCCGTCTCATTCCTGTCTTCAGAGGCAGTGTGAACTGCCACATAACATAGAGAAAAGATGGAATGTCTGGGTGAAAAGAATAGACAGAAATTGATTTTGAGACTATAGAAGTAATATTTTTATCATCAGAAAAATTGCCAAGGTCAAAACTTTTATTGACATTTCAGTGAGGCTACACCAAATTGCATCAGTAAGAGACAAGGACTTAGTGAATATTATTTTAAGTGGTCTGACTAAAGAACATCTCCTTGCATGGCTTACCTATGGCTTATTAATTATTACTCAAAAATTCAGTAAAGCTTTTATTTCTCCATCTTTAGTTCTCAGCAAAAATGTACTTTATTATAGACCTATTATACCCCTCCTGCAAACAGAAGCAATATATTTTCCAGTTTAATAAGACATTTTAATTTGCATCTAACTTCCTCTTGAGCATTACTGACTTCAAAGGATTAAAATTCCTAATTCTGGTCCAACAAGAATTTTTTATTTTCCAGATGATCAGAATAAGGATAAAAACTTTCTCTTTTTGCCCCCTACCCCTCCTTTTCTGCATATTTTAGAAAAGTCTTGTAGATAATTTGAAAACATTTGTCACAACCTCGTTAGTAGAGCCAAGTGCTAAATGCCCCAATAGACTAAAAATCCAGTAAAGGACATGGTTTGTAACTCTTAATTTTTGCAGCTGTTGGATAAAGCCAACACATCTGTTTATGGCGATTCTTTCTTTGCTGACAACATTAATTTATCCTCTAAACGCCAATGTTCCTAAGCAGCTGTAAGTGTGCCCCCTTCTACCTCATTTTAGGAGAGTCAAATGCAAATCTTCTATTAAAAAACCCAAATCTTCTATTAAAGAAAGCTGGGAATTGCTCCTTTGCAGCCATGCTGCCGCCTACCTGATGAACTGCTGGTCCAAAAGGTCCTGGTTTTTCTTGCTAGGCAGAGGAACATGTCAAGGAGTTGGTAGAATTTGAAATGAAAACTGCTTGCAGATCAGCTGGGAATTTACCTGCAAATTTGTGTTTGGCTGTTGACAGACTCCTAGGATTCCAAAGACAGAGGCAGAGAGGAGAAACCCTCCTTAATCCACAATGCAAAGCACAGGTGGAAACTATCCAATAAAATGGGGTTTGTGGGGAGATGGGTTGGAAAATTCTGTTTCATCAAATTGCGATTGTTTTTGCACGAACATGTTCACTTATAGAAAAAAAACTTTGCTGGGGAGTTTTTTCAAATGGAGGATGCAGTTTCCTGCCAAGGCTAGAAGAAGCAAGGACTGACATTCCTTCTCTACTGCAGCCCACCCAGGCCACCCGCCAGCCTCATTTCCCAGAGATAAGGGGATTTAGGTTTCGAAATTTTATTCTGTCCTTATTTTTCCCTTTGAAAGAGACAACGAAAATTGGCATCACTTTGGGCTGGAACCAAAGGCAAAGCCTTGATTTCCATCAAGAAATGTAATTCCTTTGCAGCCATTCCAGTTTGGAGAGGTGCATTAAAAACCAGGAATTAAACTTTAATGCCAGATCATATGGTTCAAAATAAGGAAGGTTTAGTTCTACCCTTTGCTCTTCCCAGCAAGAACGCCTCCCAGCAAAGTACCCTGTATTGTAATTTTAGATCAAAACAGTTGCTGTGCATCTAAAGTCTGCATGCTTGCAAACGGGAAGGAGGCCAAAGGAGAAAACTCTGTAAGACACCAGTGAGGGCTGGGAGGGAGTGGAATAAAAGCTACTGCTTGAAAATCCATCCCAGAAGATGAGAGTCAAAGGTGAAGGAGAACTTTCTGCAACAGAGCTCATGCATTGACTTGCTCCTCCAAAAGTTTTGTCTTTTTGAAACACGCACAGGGCTGCCCTGCAGAGAAGCTGTCCCATACCCAAAAGGCTGATCAGCCCTTCACACCATCCAGGACCTGAGTTTTGAAATCTCCGTGTGCAGGAGAGGTGCAGGAGAGGTGCAGGAGAGGCAGTTTTGGCGAGCAGCAGAAATAAGCTGCGTGCTTCAATGCAACAACAGGGAGTGAGGGAAGCAATGGCTATTACCTCAGGTCAGGCTGGCTCCTGGTTTTCCTGCACTTCACAGGGAAAAAATAGCACCAGGTAATTTATTGGCTCTTCCAGGTCACAGCAGGAAAAGGAGAGGCTGTGCTGGTCCTGCATGAGCAGGGGTTGCTGCTGAGCTCATTGACTTTGGTCGTGGTCCAAATCTCTTACTTGCTCCTGAGGAAAAGTGTTCTCAAGAGGGATTTTTCTCCTCAGAGCTTAAAGGGAGACAAATTATTATACAAAATTGTAACACTGTGTGACCATCACTCCACATTCAGAGCCTCTGCTGAATCTTTTGCTCCTGCCATTTGAATGTCCACGGAGCAGTGGGACTTTTTAGAGCTGCTGTAGGATGAAACAGGGCAAGAGCAAACTTGCTCTTGTGAGGAGAAGATCCTGCCAAAATATTTGAATAGAATGAGATGGACATTTCATGGTGCTCTGAACTCCATCTCAGGTGTGCTACAAATAGTTTATATGAAGATTTATTAATTTGCAAGCCATCGTATGCATGGCAGCTGTTCAGTTAGGAAAATGAAAAATAGAAATAAAGAAATAACTTGGAAACTGTGGGTACGATGGGCCCATAGATGTCTGGTAAACACTTGTTCCCAGTGCCCAAACTTCTCAGCGAGGTACTTATGTCCAGTTGCCAACTCTTGGCCACAGTCAACAAGTTTGTTCTTTGGAGCCCTTTTGAGCCCTTTTCTGCTTTGTTGTTTTTTTTTTTTTTTTCTCTTGGTTTTTTTTTTTTTTTTTCTTTCTTGTTTTTTTTTTTTTTTTTTTTGGTTTTTTTTTTGTTTTTTTTTTTGAGTACTTTTTGTATCATCATTGCCATAGATTTTTTTCTTTCTTTCTTTTTTTTTTTTTTTCCTGCTTATCTTTATTGTGGCCATCAAGCCTGCTGGCAAAAGGCTTGCCCTAGATGTGATGCTACAGCAGATGCAGTTCTGCCCCTCCAAATGCCACTGTGCCTTCCTGGACAACACATATAACTCATTCTTAAATACAACATAAATTAAGAAACCAACAAGAGATACAACCTCAGAAAAGGACAAGTAACAATAATGTTCAGAGACCTGTTGAGAGGAGCATTATTTACAACCTATTTGTATAAAAAAAATTAACTGCTGCAAACCATTCCACACCTTCCTCTTGTTTTGGCAGTAGAATTTTGGCCACATCCAGTTTTCCAGCAGTATTTCCATTCCCCACCACCACCACGCATGCACGGCAGTGACTGAACATTTTAAAAGCAAAAATCCCCCAGCACTTACCAAAGAAAAGACGTTTAGCAAATGTTTGACGTCCAATGAAATGGGGACAGCAGAGGCGCAGGCATGTCCCAGCCCAACCTGCCTTTCCAGGAATGCAGGTTTCCTGCAAAATTGCCCTCCCTGCCTCAGGGCAACACCTCCAGCACCTCTGCTCCTGCCCTGCTCCGTGGTTATTGTGTGCACAGATGAATGGCACAGCCCCGTGCGCTGGGATGTTATTGCTGGATAAAGCTAATAAAACATTTGAGTCACTGTGAGGAAGCATTCCCATCCCACTACACGCCTGATCCTCAGGGTTACCCGCATTTGCCTCCTCACCTTTGCTTTGTATGGTGTTATTCTAACCTCTTTCATCTTTGGCTTTTGGCAGTCTTTTCTGATTTAAGTATATAGTTATCTTAAGTTGAGCAAGATGTTTCAGGCTACAATAACTGGCTGATGTTTTAAATTGAAACCTCCTAATATGCATTCAATTTACATGTACTAAGGCTCTCATTCAATCTGAAATACCAACCAAGTATAAAATAATAGTGACACTTGACATTTTCACAGGGATTTACAACTTCAAAGGGCTCTACAATATAAACGAACTCTCTCTGTACTTATGAGGTGGGTAAGCAAATACTGTTAAGATGGAGAATGAATCAGGAGGGGCTGCAGAGCTTGCCCAAGGCCAGACAAGGAGCTGGTGTCAGGGCTGGGGTCCTGGCTTGCTCTCCTGGACCCAAACGGCTGGGCAGCTGTTGGCTCTAAAAGCTGCGTAACCAACATGGACGAGTCATGCAGGTCTACATCCCAAGCAGATGTATGAGAAATTTAGACACTGGAATTGAATGCTGTCATCCAGTCAAACACACCCACTCTCTCTGTCCAGGCTTGGGATCACCCTGAGCGTGATGGTGCTGTGGTTCCTTATTTCTGAGGAACCCTTACACTGGTGATGCAACTTCAGCACCCAGACTGGGGACGGGTGGGATGATGGTTATGGGGCAGATCCTGCTTGTGCAAATCTGCAGGCAAATGATAAAGTGGGTAGGAAGTCTGCGCACTGACTGCCTTTAGTAACAGCCTGTTCATCCATTTGTGAAAGGGTTTTCAGCCTATTTTCTCCTTTGCCAGCAAGGGCCGGGTCCCTCTCTTGCGACACTGCTCTGTTTTGGGGGAGGAGACAGCGTTCAAGCAGTGCCTGCGCCAGTAGCCCGAATTAGAAACCTGCACTCTGCTTGATGGATGCAGCTATTGTTAACACAAACAAGTGGGTGGATGTTTCATTAATCACAGCCCATAAACCATTTTGACTAACTGGAAAAATATTTCCTCTGTCTTATTCATGCCACAGTTCCTCTGAGCCTTTTAGCCCATTTGTACAGACTAGAGAATGAGTTGCTACCCGTTATACAGCATGTCCTGCCCTTCCCGTGCTTTGTAAACACGAGCAGCTCCATTCCATGATGTGTTTTGATGAGCTGCCAAGAGCCAGCTAATGTACTGTTTGCTGACAAGTATATGTTATTAATCCAAAAGCACTGAGCTTGTGGGTTGGGACTGTTTTTTTCAAAAGAAGTATAAAAACTAAATTAAACAAGGGTGTGGATATTCCTCAAATGTAGCTACTGTTCCTTCTGTGATGCAGTTGCAAATGTGCAGCTCCTGCAATTTCAGGGAATTATTTAGGGCATCCTACTACTTTAGCACATTTATCTTCCTGCAGAAAGCGCACAAGCTTAACTGGGTGTCCTCTTCTGATGATCATTTCCCTCAATGAACTGGAATTTTAAAACAAATGCGTGGGATGAACCTGTGGCAGCCCTTCCTTGTACACATCGTGCTCCTTTGTGCGGCTCCCTGAGACCAGGTGGCGACAACAGGGTGGCAGTAGCTGCTGAGCGCGCCCGAGCACAACATCCATGTGACCCAGCACGGATATCACACATCACCCAGTCGGTTTCTTTCGGTGTGTTTTTGACAAGACTCCACCTTATAGAGTTCCGTGACTTTTGGGATATACTCAGAAGACCAACACAGACCCCCAGAGTCTTTGCTACGTGGACAAACCCTACTGCAGGGAGCAGCCCATTAACTGGTTGAAGAAGGGCTTGTAGCTCCAACCAAAGCAAGCACCATCCCCACCCCATCTCCAGAAATGGCTTGTGGGAGGGAGTTGCGTGGAAGAGGAGGAGGAAGAGAAGGGGGAAGACATGCTTTGAGAGCCTTCCCAAGCCAGGCACGCTGGGGGCGGGTGTCTCTAACCAGCCACCGGCACGCGGGGCTGAGCGCTCGGTGCACCAACAGGTTTGTGCACTGGGACCCCCCACAACGCAGCGCAGAGTGTGCCCCCAGGGCAGATAATGTTAAGCTTGATGTAAAAAGATGACAACTAAATATGAGCCATGTAGGCAGAAAAACACAGGGGCTTTCATTTCCATGTGTAGGGCATCATTTGCCTTCCAAATTCAACTGACAGCTTTTGAGGCCGTTCTTTCAGGTGACAAATGGTAATAAAGCTCCTATTTACACTGGCTGTTGACTCATCTTAGGTGGAATTATGTACTGAAATAAGTAAATAGCTTCCTATTCAATGTGATCCATATACAGCTATGAGCCACAGTACAATGCAAAGCTCCTGTATAGACAAGGACCCTGTTTGTTGTGTGCTTTTCTAGGTCACTTAGCACTTTGCTTCAAAAATGTGCTTTTTAGGAGTGAGACTCCTGGTGTGCATGGTCTTCCCCTTGTGCAGAGTAATTCACCCTTAAAAACTAGCAAAGCTATGATTGCTTTTTAATTTGCATTGTAAACACATTAAAGATGAGCTGAGCAAACCAGGACAACTTAGGATGCCTTTTTACATACCTGAATATCAGGCTTGTGTGGTTTATTTTGTTAGTATCCATTTATCTCATGAGTTTTGGGACTGTTAAAAAAAAATGTTGGAAAAAGGGTCTCAAGATAATTGCATTTCAGATGGTGCAATTGCTGAACCTTACATGTGCACATAGCTTTTTCATAGCTCTGGTTTGTGTTGGTCAAACAGATAGAGGGGGACAGAGCCCATTTTTGGTTTAGGACAGTATTTTTCTGGGGTCTTGGAAGCCATTTTTGGCACATTTAATTCAGTTGAAAATGTGTAATTAAAAATCCTGTAGAAACGAAACAAAACAAACTCCAAGAGCAGTTGTCAGCAACATGGCGGGGGGGAAGTGTTTAATGTTTTTTCTCTTAAAACACTCAGAATTCTATATTTCTTATAGGAACACCCCACTGTGATGATGCTCAAGGATTTCTGAATTGCTTCAAATTGCAAGGAAGAAATCAGGAAAAATAAAGAAACATGAGGTGAAGTGAATTGATGGCCATTGTGGATATTTCAAGGTACACAACAGGCTTATGAACATTTAATCCACTGGTTTTATGGCTCAGAAAGACATTTCAGTCCAGTTCCTGCTGACTTTCCTGTTGGATGAAGACATCTTTCTCTTTTGAGTCTTGAGGGATGGTGGAAAGACAGTGTCCTACCTCAGCTGGCAAATTATCCAGGGCATTTTGAGTCCATGTAAAATCCTGGTTGGTTGATTGGTCATTATTTTGAGAAGTTAAAAGAGATGCAATATTGTGGTTTTCCATATACATGGGTAAGCTTTTGTACCCTAGGCCAGATGAATTTACTTTCCATCATCGATAGACACTTTCACTTCCATCTCTGTTGTCTTCTTTCTCTAGTATTTCTCTAGTAGATGCTGAAATCACTGCTTTGCAAAAATCACTGTCCAGGGCACAAGCCAGGTATTGACGTCACAATGTGAGGCTTTTTGAGAGACCCAGGGTGCCACTGCCAGTTCATTGCTGAGGGGCACAGAAAGCAGAGGAATCCAGGTCTTCCAGAGCTCTTCCAGGATCGTGTTCCATTATCACCGCTACAAGAATCTTCCCCATCTCAGAAATTTGTGTTTCTCTGCAGACAAGATCATATCTACATGCCTGACACATCATGAATGCCCAAACATCTGTTCTGGAAGACAATAAACATCATCTTGTGTTGCTGGAGAGTAAAAGAGAAGTAGCGAAAGGTGTAGCAGCTCTCCAGAGTGCAAAGTGACCTACAGCCCCTCAGTGGGAGGCATGAAGTTATGTAGCTCATTAAACCTTAAAAAAGCAAGGAGAGAAGCTGCTTCCAATTATCAGGATGAAAATTAATGAAATAAAAACTACAGACAGGCTGCAGAATTATGCAATAAAAAGGGCTTTGCTGGCATTAACAAGGCAGTGTGTAATATTTGTGTGGTTCTAGCTCAGCCTTGGCTTGAACACACGGTGATTCTGCACATAAAATGTATCCAAATTAATGAATTAAAAATCCTTGATAATCCCATACAATTTTCTGTTCATAGTTAAGTATTATTAGTTGGGAAATCTCCTCAGAAAGGGAAAATGAGGTTGTGATCTGTTGTCTGAGAAAATAACCTCTTTGTTAGTATAAAACAATCATGTTCTGAGACGACTGGCCAGAGTCATGGAAAAGTCCAACTGCTGTCTTCTAATAGTGAATGACGGTCCAATACAGCAAGAACTGCATGAAACAGGGTCCAGAGGAGACCTACAGTTTGGGGCACATGGGACCCAAGCAAAGAGAGTGTGGAAGTGAACATGCATGAGAAAAACTGCCTTTAAGTGCAGGAACAGTCTTATTAAAAGGAGTCACATCATCCCGCAGAGACTATCTTCCACATCTTTAGCTCTGCCTTGGGATCCAAAGAGTGTTGCCGTGCTAGTCCACACCTAAAATCCACCTGGGGCATTCTGCTACAACTAGAGTACATAGCCTTCAGCCTTTAAGTGCAAAATTCAATGAGCTTGATGCAGAAAACGCTGCTTTTTCCTTGAAAAAGCCTTGGCCACTCCTTTGTTTTTATTTTGCTTCTCCCAGCTTGTATAAAAGAATACAATTGCCTTTCTAGGCAGCTGCGTGAAAATGTGCTCCTTTGCTTTGCCAGCTCCATAAATGTAACCTTTCTTTCTGTGGTAGTCGTGTCTGTCTGCCATGGGATAGATGTATGACCCAAAAAGTGTTCACCAAGGGCTGAGGAGCCCACTGGCATGCCCAGCAAGGTACAGTGAAAGTAGTATACCTGAAAATGTGTTAGTGAGATTGCTGTGCCCCTAAATGTGGATTCAGAACCTCCAGTAAGGGGAAAATGTTGCAATCTAAACATTTATACTATTGAAAAAAAAGGGAAATCATTTGCTCAGACATAAATTAGCTCCTACAAGACAGGTTTATTATCGTATGGAATGTTTTAATGAGAAGAGGAGGTTCCACAACCATAGGATACATTTTGCATCAGAATGTTTAACATATAAATAACATTTGGGTGAAATTTTCAACCCTGCGACATTTAGCACTTAACTGGGGATTTGGAAGGAATTTAAGGACGAGGGATGTGTAAATTGGTTTTTCAGTGAAATTCTGAGTGCTCTGAAGTCTGACGTCAGGTTTACGCACGGGAGCTGTGGAGGGCTGTTGCCGGGGGCAGGGGAGGGCTGAGAGCTGAGTCTGAAAGGCTCACAGAAGTGATGTTTGTGGAGAGCAGCTCTTCCTCTCTCCCTCTCTGCCTTCTTAATGTAGAGCCCTTTCTAAGCCTGCTTCAGGGGATAAGAGAGATGACAGGGGCAAAATTTCTGAAGTATTGTTTCTCTTTCATCTCCTGCTACCCCAAAGTCCTGTACTTCACATACTTCTAAACTGTTTGGGTTATTATCAGTTCTTGGTATAGGAATCTAGCACAGGATCCCTGAGTGAAGCTGATAGATCAGTCCCAGTTAAAGCTGATAATCAGACTGGGTGGTGAGGTCAGAGAGAGTTGGCACCAAGTGATTCAAAAAGGGCAAACAGTAGGATTTTTCCTATCTCCTATGGCTATTAGCAGTGAGCTTAACATCACCTGTAAGACAATGCCAAATCATGAGCCAGGTACTTACCTGAGAACATTCTATTTCTAGCCTGAACTTCTGCCAGGAACAACTTCTTTTTTTCTCGTTACCTTGTTTTTGAAAGGTGACAGCAGCAACCCCCAAAACTCTTCCCCCTGGTCTGGTGAAAAGCATCTGTATAGGAAATGGTGGGGAGAAATAGAAAGAATTATAATTGTATTGTGTTGTTCTGGTCGGCCATTCACTGAGAAATTATAAGCATAACAGAATATCAAGGGATTTGAATTTGGATTTCAACAATGCAGATTTTAGCACTTGTGAAAATGGGCGTTTTGTAGACATATGAGCTATGGATTTATGGTCTTGAGCTGGTTTTCACACCAAGCACAACTACAGAGGGGGATACTGAGCACTGGCACTGGGGAGAGCCTTTGGCTGGGAATGATGGCTGAGCATTTCAGATCAGAAGCCACATTTTCAAGAACTGAGTGTCTCTTCCCACCTCCTTTTCCACAAGTACGGCAGAAGCAGTGTGGTGATTTCCACAGGTACGGCCACTTCTGCCTGGAGGTCCCAGAAGGGTTCCTACCTTTCCTCTCCCAGGCTCAGTGCTGGGTTCTCTGTCCCAGTTATCGGCTGAGTTTTCTCATGTGACATCCTCAGCACCCAGTGAGGACGTGATCTTCTATTCAAAGAAAAATATCCTGGATTGCATCATCCCAAGGGAAATCATACTCAAATCGATGGGATGCTGCTTCTGGCAGAGCCCGTGCGATGAGCGGCGGAATGCCGATCCTCCTCGGTGCTTTTCCCCAGCTGTCTTTCCCAGAGGAACCCTTCCCACTCCTCCAGTGCCCCTAAAGAGAAAATAGTGTCAGAAAGAAAGCTGGGAATTGCAAGTGTTTAGGTGTTCAATGGCCAAAAACTGAGGGGAGAGAAGGAAAAAACCTGGGACATTCCTGGGACAAGTATTCAAACCATGTGCCTGCCACACTGGCTCCGGAGAATATGAATTGTAATTTGGGTGTGTAATGTAAGTATTCTCTCTAGGAAGCTCAAGAAGATTGCAATGGTTATTTGAAGTTTCCAAACCCATGGAGAAGAGGAAAGCATGTTTATGCAGCTTATTTAATGAATTATGCTTCATAAGAAACCTAGTGCTATATCAGGTTGGGAAATGGGCATGCAGTGTCCCCCCAAAGTATTTTAATCTCAAACACAGCAGTCTTCTGAGTTATCTTGCACATAAAATTTGCTTATTTTTGTAATGCTATGAAGAAAAATATATATTTCAACCAATAAGAAGAAAAATAAGAAATGTGGCGACAAAGAGGGTACAAAGATTACTTCCAGAGGTTTTTTTTACACTCCCTAAAGGTAAGTCCTGGGTATTTTATCCAGATTTTTCCTTCCTCTTTATATTTTGCCATGACATTTCAAGGCCAGCAGTTGAAGAATTGCTGCAGATAAAAACATGAACATTTTATTCAAGAGCAATATCCTCATTAGCACAGTATTTGAAGGAAAATTACAGTATTCAGTTTTAATGTATATAAATTAAGGGAAGGAGAAGCAGAGTGTCCTCTTGCCTGTGTTGATAGAATAATTTTTAGCAGTTTGGGGCAGAAAAAGGAATATTGATGTTTGACCTTGAATTTGTTGTGGTTTTACACAAGAAAAGGTTATGTTTAAACAGTGTAAATATCTCATCTTTCTAGGAAAAGCTGTTTTCACCTAATTCATAACATATTTGCAGTTCTTATGTTGGTAATGAACTGCACTGATTTTGCTGTGTAAGTAATAAATTCACTGACTAAGTTTTGCAAAAATAGCAGCCCGGCCAAATTTGCAAGATCTTGGGAAAGTCATGAAAACCATCAATTTTGGCATTCAAAAGTTTACAAAGCACAACTTTGTTTTACACAAGTGCTGTTCTAATAATTTATAAATTTCATTTAGCATTTCTTTTACTTAATAAGTATATAATTCATGCACGACAGAAATTAAGTTGTACAACACTTGGTTTCAATTTTGCAGTTCCTATTAGGGGATTTTAATGTTCTCTTATTGCTGCAGAGTTTTTTCTCTGCTGTTGGGCCTTATCATCCGTGTGTCGGCCAGCTTAGATGAAAAGCCACATTGCATGTGCTAAACCTTCATACTAATGCTACCAAATGAATCAATTCCTACTCTCCGACTTCTGAACCTACCCTAAGGTGAAGGAAACACGATCCACTGAGGATCATCTTGCAATTAAAACAATTCTCTATGAATCAGCATGACAATGCAGGTGCTAAGCAAGCATCTGTTCAATTAAGTTGGTTTAGCAGTTTTGGGGCAAATCTATTTTGCTTTTATTTTCACATCATTAAGCTTACCTTAATGCTGGAAGCAAACAATAGCTCATTAGTGGATTAGGTGCAATTACCAACAGCAGTCATTATTCCTGAGGCTTAATGGGCCAATTTGCTGCTGTAATAGTACCCCAGTATTGTGGTGCTCCAGCAGAAAAGCCAGTGGTGCTGGAATGAGCCATTGCCTTGGAGGCCCTGGAAATGGCAGAGCAATCCCGGCCCTTCCCAGGACACCCTCCCACGGGATGGATGGAGATTTGCTGCCAGCTGGGGGGTCCCATCAGCTCCCAGGCTTGCATTCAAGCTGAAGTGCATCCACTTCATGCCGGGTTTGCTGTCTGTAGAAATTCCCAAGAGGAAAGGGAGGAATTCCAGCAGCTGTGCTGGGACTCCTGTGCTGGATTCTCCTCTTGTTGCCAATGTATTTATAAAAACATTGTATGTATTGTCTTTTACTGCAGTAGCCAGGTTAAGTTTTTGTTGTGCTTTGGCCCTTCTAACTTTTTCCCCGCATAACATCGCAACATCCTTGTAGTCCTCCTGAGTCGCCTTCCCCTTCTTCCAAAGGTCGTAATCTCCCCTTTTTTCTTTCACTGAGCTCCACCTCTCTGTTCAGCCAGGCTGGTATTCTTCCCTGCTGGCTCATCTTTCGGGCACATGGGCGTGACCATAATGAAGACAAAATCTTGTTTCTGAGCTGCAAATCTGGTACTGTAGGAATAAGGAGGAAAGACTCAGCTTCAGATTTCCCAGGAAGCTTGGGCTGTCTGCGGGACTCAACGTCTCCATACTCTGTGCAGTCCACAGGCAGAGGCTGAGCAGAGGAATTGGGGACCTGAGTGCAGGGGACTGAGGGACCATTAGTGAAGTCCAAGTGTGCATAATTGTAGTCCTGTTTGCAAGCAGAGTCAAATGATAATGGCAGCTATGTATTCATATTTAGCATTATATTTTCAGTCACTCCTTTCTACCTAGAGTGCCATATTGTTTTTCTGCTTTTAGGAAGGAGATTAAGAAAAGAAAAAAAAGACATAATGCTATAGTGGAGTTAAGTGCCACTTCTTCAGGCTCCTGTTAAATCTTGTTATTCGGAATAATTACCAGTGTCAGGTTTGGGGAAGGAGTTTCATGTAAATTGCCTCAACCTGTACTCATCCTGTGAGAAAAGAAAACTGGTATGTTAGAAGGTAAAGGACTGAATAGGCTTCTCCAGGAAAATCACTGTTTAAACAGCCTCACTTTAATATATATGACTGTATTTTATCTCCATTTTTCTTCATGTCATTCAGATCTGGGCAAATCCTGCTCATGCTGTGACCAATGGTGATTTCTCATTTATTTTAATAGCCCAGCCTACAGACTGCTGCTTAGCAGGAGGTCTGGTGGGTTGCTGAGCATTGTGTTCATTACTATATATGATCCCTTAAAAAGCAGGGAAAAGCTAACCAGACTTATTTGTACCTCCATGCAGGGGAAAGACCAACCATCTTCTGCAAGCACCCTCAAAAGAGGTTTGAGGGAAGCTGTCTGGGTTGTGTCCAACTCTGCAGTCCAGCCTTGGTGTCCTGACAAGCCCCAGCAGTGATATCCATGTTTTCTCTGTAGTACAAGTGAGGACAGTGCCAGTTTTGTGAGGGAAATCGTTCACTTTGTTTTGAGGTCTCTAGTTGTTGTGGAGCAAGAGGACATGCCCAGGCTGGAGAGGGAAATGAGCTATTCTGACTTTGGACTGCTGTCATCTCCCATCCAGTTACTTTCTTGCATCTGCAACTCATCTAAATTTTTAATTTAAATTTTTTTTTTTGATGGGGAAAATAATGTCATTCTCAGAAGCTTTTGTATAATTTTAGTGAATAGAATCCAAAACCTAAACCCCATAAAAAACTTGAAAATAATCAACTCACTCTTTTGGATCACATCTCAGAAAACAGTGGGTTTTTTTTCTTTCCATTTTGTAAGCATGAAAAAAAACACACCTCATCTTTTCCCTCTTTGCAATTTCTTTTGAGTTATGGGAGCAGTTTCTGTCTATGAATTGAAATAAATCACCACTGTAAAAATCATAGTGTATTGCTTTCTGCACTTCTTGGAAAATGACCTTCAGATCCCTCACCATCATCTATGCCACGACAGGAGACCAAGTAGGTGCTTTTGAGACAGGATTTTTTTGCAAATATATCCAAGAATCGCTGTCCTGTTGTCATCCCTAAGTCCCGAGAGCCACTGGAGAGCATTAGCAGTCCCAAGTGTTTCCACCCTCAATGTGCCCTGTGGGGATGGCTGGTCCTGGTCCATCCCCAGCTGAGCACCACTGTCCCTGCACAGGGATGCTGGTGCTTCACAGCTGGGGCCAACCACAGCAGCCCAGTGCGACCCGATCTATGGAAATGGCATCTGCACTGGGCATTGCCTTTAATCACGGCAGTAACCGACCCAGCAGGATGGCTGAGCCATGCAGTGGCTGAAAGGAGAGCCAACACACTGCTGGACATCCACAGCTGACGAGCTGGGTTTTGAGAGGAGACTGCTTGGGACAGGCTCAGGGTGTCTGTCTGAAGGTGAGTCTGAGCAACCCTGCAGTCACTGCAGCAGGTTTCAACCTGCAGGTGGTGAATGACCTCACCAGTCACATGTGGAAAAATGTTACTGACTCCATGAAACCTGTTGCTCTGAGAGGTTCCTAGATTTCAGCATACCTTTGTGATGAGGTAGAAAGGATGGCCAGTCAGAGTCATGAGCTAGACATGCTTTCAGCTGCAGCTCTCACAATTATCTTCTGCTCTATTGCCAGCACTCAATTCCCATATCAACTCTAAACATTAATGACTACTGCAGAGTCTGTGCAAGGACTGTGCAAATAAAGAGTCCTTGAAGTGACTTGAAGTCATAGAAATTACACAGACACACCAAGAATATTCAGGTGCTAAAAGTAATGTTTTACTTTGGGAGGCGCAATCCTTTTCTTGGAGTGTTGGTGGCATTGGTGAGAGTCTGTGATCGTAACAATGCCCTTCTCAATATTTCTGGGCTCTCTCTGGTTATCTCTGTTCTTGCCAAAATGTCTTGGCAGGTCAAGAAAGTGGAGACTTGGAAAGGGAAGGAAAAAATTACTGCCATTTCTTTGAAATGAACTGGATTCCCGTGTGTGGGTGTGAGTGCCAGGTTTGCCAAGGATCCGAGAAGGACCTGGCACTTGTGCTCAAATCTGTGATCCCTCCAAGGTCTGTTGCACTATGGCCAATCCCCAAATGCTCCGGACACCCCATACAAAGAATGTCCATGATATCCTGCTTTCCTGGCAGGAGCAGTGATGCATGGAAAGGAGAGATAGTCACACAGTATGGGGCTGCTCTGAAGTCTTGTGGAATTTAATAGGCAATAAAATCAGGTTTGACAGAATATATATTCACAGATTATTTGATTCTGTCATATTGCAATTACTATGAGTTGTATTACAGCAACAGTGAGGGGCCCAGGTGAAATCCTGCTGTTTGTGCACTGCCTAAGTATACCAGGAAAGGTTGGTCTTGCTCTAGAGTTAGTAATTTAAACTGAAAAAAGTTACAGTGGGAATCTGAGGCTCAGAGCAATCGACCCAAACTAATAGGAAATTAATAGGAAATCTTGGGAACCCAAGCCAGACTAATGGAACTCCTGTTTATCCTTGTACTGCTCTTCATCTGAACCTCCTCAAAACTGTGAATGGACAGCTCTGGTCTTCTGTACAATGCTGTAGAACTATTCAAAGAACATGAAGGAAGCTAAGTTTCCCATTTACTGCTCCATTTTTTTTTTTTCTAGAACACAGGAAATCTGGTTGTCCATATCTTTTGAAAATATTGTTTATTAATATTCAATTTGCCAAATGATAATAAACACAAGCTTACATGAAGGAAGATAAAATTAATACAGGAAAGTTAACACTGAGCTCAGTTTAGAAGTTCTGGACTGACGTGACTGTAATCAAGCCCCAAGATCTAGCAGATGATGCTGCATTCCCATCTGTTTATCCTGTGGTAGCTCTTCACCATAAGCCTGCCCTAGAGTTTACCAAATCACGCAGCACTTCGGTGGTGTTCTGTGGGTTGCTCATCTAAATATTCCCTTGTTACAACTCGTTTTGGGCCACAGATAATCTGATACAATCATAATATACTGTTAAAGCATAAAGGCAGTCAAAATAGCAGCCATGTGTATCAAGTGAGACTGGTGAGAAAAGGAATCCTGCCAAGCAGTCGCCCAACAGTCCGAGGTTAAAGAGCTCTACAGTGGCTAATCCTGTTGTCATCTAAATTAACTTTCAAATAGGGTAAAACCCCCAAGGTGTTGCATAATAAGAGGCTTAAGGTCTTGAGCTGAGGAGCAATGTGTGTGTTTTGTGCATGCCTGCATAGCAGTAGCACCTTGAATGTCATTTTGCTGTTAAGAGGATTGTTTTCCTGCATGATGCTCTTCAGCTTGGTCCAGCCAAATCTGAGAGTGTGTGTGCGTGTGCTGAGAGTCTACAATGACAATTAAGGAGCCCAGAAACACTGGCCAGTGCTAGATACCTCAGGGAACGATCTTGGCAAGACAGTGGTTGATGCTTCTCCTTCTTCCCAAAGAAAGCCTCAACAGAGGTCTACCTGCATTGAACTCTTTACAGGCTGGAGCTGCCTGATAGCATTTGGCATGCTTGGCAGGATATTTCAGGTATGTTTTCAAACAAAATAAACATTCAGCACATGCAGTTATTCACCTGGCTCTTTTAAAGCTCCAGTGGTGCTTTCCAGCAGAAGGGCTGAGCAGTTGGGTACCAGGTTGCTCAGGTATCTTACAATCAGCTGTTCATGTCCATGTGGTTCTCACCCATGGTGTTGTGGTTGCAGTTTTTTGGAGATTTTTTCCATAAACATTTAATTTATGCAACTATTTAATATATGCAAATAAAACAAGTAAAAGAACACCAAGGCTCACAAGGGAGGAAGATAATTGCCTCTGCTAAACTTGTGTTGTAACACAGCCCTTGAAGAAGCTTGAAGCTGGGCAGATCAGTCTTGTTAAATGTTTGCTGCTTGGTCTGGACCTTTTTTTTCAAGATATAAACCAGAGAAATGGGTTTGGATTCAGCACCAAAATTGGATGTTTACTGGGGTAAGATGGCATCAGGTTCATTAATGTACTTCTGTATTGGGATCTGTTTGGTTGTTACTGTCAATGGGGATCTTCTCCTTGAGTCCTGTGAGTGTTGTTCTCAGCCATACATGAGCAAAGCTCCTGGCTCAGTGCTTGGGTTCACAGGAGACAAAGGAGAGACAGTGGCATTCAAACAAACCCTGAGCATCATCATCCTCTCCTGGAGGAAAGAGCTTTTTTCACAGGACTCAGGTTTCAGGTGAGATACTGCTGTCTTTCAAAAGGATCGGTGTGCAATATTTGGCCAAATTAAGGGTGCAGAACAATGTGTTGTCCGATGGTCACCTCATTTGTCCTGGTGATTCTCATTGCAGGTGCCTCCTGGTGCCATCAGGTTGTCTCCACAGAGATCCCACAGAGGGGCTGAAGGAAAACCTGAATCCAAGATGTGCTGGGGAAGGCAGGGAGTGATGGAGACAATGCAGTGAAGAGCCTGCTGAAAACGTTCACTCACTTTTTCCTTCTTTATTTCTAGAAGCAGATGAGACAGCTGAGCCCTGAGGGTGATCCTGCAGTCCAGCAGCCCATCACAGACCTGAGCCACAGCCATGGCTCGACTGGCAGCTTTGTGGGTTTGCCAGCCATTTAAAATATTTGCCAATGTTTAAAGCATGCATTGTTGTGGTTTAAACTTGGGAAGGATTTTTAAGGAAATCTTCAGCTGAGGATAAATGCCAAGAAAAGCAGCCTACAGCTGGCCACTCACATATTGCTGCAGTTGCTCTTGCATGGGCTGTTTGCTTTGCAGCAGCACTTCATGGTGCACATCCCAGGTGTGGGACCTGGAGGGGACCTTCATGGCATGGAGCACTTTTGAGGGAGTTGCTCCTCTCTCAGCTGGATAGGGCAATGTTTCTGCCGCTATGATCAATTTTATAAGTCAGAAATGGCAACATTTCACTGATAACCGCCATGGGTCCTGCTCTTCTGTCCCCTCTGCTGGCTGCTGAGCATGTGGGGTCACCGGCTGGAGCACCAGGGAGCCGTGGTAGGACCATAACCAGGAGAATGAGCTGGAGCAGCTCAGCTCCATTGCATGTCCTTGGCTGCTTTTGTCCCCTGTGCCATGAGAAGTGGCTGTTGGTAGGGGGTGGAGGAGGGACAGTGGTACCACCTGACTGCAGATCACTTCTCTCTTCCCTCGGGTCTCCCATCTCTCGAGTCTCTGCTGCAAGGGCAAGTGGTTGTGGATGTCAACATCAAATAGTTCAGGGGACAGTAAGACTTTTGAAATCAGCTTTTGCCTCTCTTGATTGGATTGATCTGTACCTAACTCAAAGTGTTCTTATTTTTTCCCCACCAGCTGGGTCATTCAATAACTTCTCATGAAGATATTTTGGTATCTTAGAATATAACTAGGCTCACACTTCTGTCTTTCCTCATGTTCTAAAGTCTTTTATGCCCATTTTTGCAGAGTTTGTGGGAACTCAGCATCTGTGACACCTCTTCAGCTATGTCACTTGGGCTGACTTGGACCTCAGGTTTAATATCTGCAAAATGAATGAGAAATGGGTGGTTGGTGTGAGGGCTGATGGTTTCACACCAGGCTGGCAAGGCTGAATATTGGGGGAAGAAAGATAAAACCAAACGCAACCCTCAAAGAACCACCAGACACACAAAAGAGATGAATCTTCTCAATTTTGTGGGAAGGTTTGTGTATCCAAGAGACTCCCACTTTAAAGTTGCTGTAGGTTTTTTTTAGAGGTCTGGTTATTCGCTTCCCAGCTCTGCTACTTTGCAGCCTTGGTCAAGATATTTATTATTCTTAAACTAAGAGTTGTAGAATAGAGAGATATGAGGGGTTTTTTTTGCTAAATATGCTAAGATTTACATATCTAGTAAGTGTGTATTTTTTTTCTTGTTCAGTCTGTGCAACGAGTATTTCAGGAAAAGGGGATCCTCGAGCAGGGGCACTATTTGAGATTCCTGACTTACTCCAGTTCTGAAGATTCGGGGCAGTTCACTTCCATTTGTATCAATCTTTAAATTTGCAAATTGGAGCAAGTCCCGACCCCTCTGAAGACTCTCTCCTTGCTGCAGTGAATCACCAAGGAAGGCTTTGCTGCCCTTTTAGGAATGTGACGGGGACTAAGTCCCTGGGTTTGGGAAGAGGAGGTGGAGCTCTGCACTTCCAGAGCCGATGGTCATTTCGTGATAAAGTGATAATGCTAATAATCCCCAGGTCCTTTTTTTTTGCCTTTGAACTGAACACTTTGCCTGTCTCAGCTGTGGTTGCCTTTTTGAACTGTCAGTTTGGGAGGATTAGATGCATGTTTAGGCTGAGTGAACTCATGAATGAAAATATTTTCCTTGGCAGTTTTTAAAATGCTTCCCCCCTTTAAGAGCTGAACCCTTTGGCAACAATCTGCTTTTTGCCCAGATTACCACTGTCATTTTGGGAGGTCTTTTCCTGCAGAACAAACAATGGAATTTTAATAACACAGTGAAATAGATTCAGGACTGCTTTATTTATATTTTCTTTATTTATGCTTGAATACTTTGTATGCAGCTCCAGCAAAGACAATTTTAAGCTTTGTATTACTTCAAAATGATGAATTAAGCTCTGGGAGATTTACTTCCCCAGAAAAGGATATTTTGATTCATTGCTTTGAAAATGTCTCATAAAACCAATAAATATCACAGAAATTGAAAATAAAAAAACTCTCAGTAAAAATTGCAGATGCAGAGCAGAGCAGACACAGTGCTGCTCTTTCTGCAGGGTCTGCCAGTGCCTGCACCACAGCTCCCTGCTTTAGTGAAGGTTTGACTCGAATGCAGCAATCACCATTACAGTGAAGCTGAGTTAATTTTGAGCGTTTATTTCGTGTGAAGTCCTGCACTGAAGTGCTCAAGCCAGCACCATCTTTGGCTTCCTGAGCAAACAGGCTCTGGTTAAGCTCCCAGCGCCAACGTCTGAAGGACTCTGCTTGCAGAGCATCCTTCAGAATTATCTAATTTTGTCTAAGGGCAAAGAAATCACACTGACATGCAAAGTGAATTTGGGATCATCTGAAGTGAAGCATAAAATAGCACGTGCTAAGGCTGTCAGCTGAGTCTAACTACTACCAAAGTGAAATAAAGTAGCTTGTGTCTCATACAAACTCTCCTCAGAAACTCTGACAGGTTTGAAAATCAGCCTTTTCTGACCAGGATTGCACTGATTGCAGTGGTAAATGTTATTCTATTTCATGAATAATCCCTTAAGGTTGCTATATACAGTGTTTTCTTCTCAAGAGAACTCTGTTACTTTATTTTCCCTGCACATCTTCATTCCTGGTGTACTATCCTTCCAACTTCCCAAGCCTGAGCAAGGAGATGAGGAATGAAAATATTCCTGCACAACAAATCTGTTCCAGGCCTTTCAGTGTCAAATAGCTCTGTGTCAGATAAGCCATTGATACTCTGGTGTATTCGGTTAAGAGAGATGGCACATGGTATAGATGGAAATGAACCAGTGCTTTCAGTCTGGAGATTGACAGAGGCAGAAGAGTACTGGAAGGAAGGGTTGTGCTGTGGAAAAAGAGAAGTAATTAGGGTATTTTCAAGGATGCCCTGGGTATTATTTGTGCCTTATTGTTCTGTTTTTAGCTCTGCTGATTATATCCTGCTTCACTGAAATCACTTAAGTAATTTTAGTTCACAAAACACACACACAGCTCATTGCTGCAACCTTGCAGGAACTGGAAAAAGCCAGGGAGCAGAGCTGTAGCAAAACACATCACTGAGACTCCCTTTGCTGAACACAACTGGGATTTTTCAACTCAGACCTTGTCAGCACGTGGTGGCATTGGTCACCAGCTGAAGTGGTGTAGACACCGGCTCTCTTGAGATGTGGGACCTGCTGTTTGCTTCCCTGTGCTGGTCAAAGGATTCCTAGGAACCCCCATTAGTGCTCCTCCAGCCCCACATCCACTCAGCTGATGATTTCAGGAGGAAACATCAGCTAAAGCCTGTGAGAATTTCATTTGGCTGCTGCCAGAGCAACAGCAAAGGGGTTCAGCCATCTCACATTTAATTTCAGAGCTACTGTAAAACAGCTTCTGCCAAGGATATTGCAGCTGCTTTTCCATTTCCCTCCTCTTGTAAAATCAAGGGTGAAGAAGCTGCAGGAACATGGCTTGCATCCAGGAATGTGATAAAGAAACAAAGAAAAACAATGATTCATGGGGGAATGAACCTCCTTGGCCACTTTGCCATAGCTCTGCCTGCCCGGATCAAAGCTGCTGCTGCAGCTGCATTGCATGGTTGCAGAAGATGCACTTCCCATGGATCTCGGGGAGGTGGTTGTTGCTTATCAGAAGCATTCTGTTTAAGCAGAGCAGTGGTTTGTAGATAAGGAAAAATGCTGCTGGTCATTGGGGAATTTTGGTCAATATTTAAACACCTTTGTCAGGGGAAGGAACTTGTCATTATGCCTTGGAGGCCAGAGCAGTGGGAGCTGGTGGTGGAGCTTGCAAGAAGGAGAAGAGCTTCTCTGCTGTCCTGAGAGGCTGCTCCATTTCTGTCTTTGCATCACACAGCAGTTTGGGGCAGAGTGTGGAAGCACCACTCTGATCTCAGTTTTGGGAAAAGAGAAGAAGGCATCTGAAAGGTGTGAGAAGAGTCAGTTCTGCTGTTCTCATGGAGTCACACATTGCTTTTTCTCTGCAGCCAATAGGAAGAAATACAATTGGCAAAATGGGCACCAAACAAGTGTTGTAATTAGGGAGGTGAGTGGCTACAAAGGCAAAACATTCAAGAAACCAGAAACAGGAGTCTTTGGACATCAAACTCCATGGCACAGCAGTGCAGCTGTTTGCTTCCAAACCAGCCGAGGTGTTTGGCCTCCTCCTGGAGCACTGGAATCCACCGCTTGTGTTCTGCTGTGTCACGGGGCTCTCAGAGATGGGCCAGACAACAGCATGGGGCAGTACAGAGAGCTCCAACTTCAGTGGCCAAATGCTGGTGCTGAGCACTTTAGGCTCTTCCTGACAAAGGTGGTGACCATCTGCAGCAGCATTGGGAAGGCTGGTGAAAGGCTTGGGATGGGGATGGGCCCAGGATCTGAGAGCAAAGGAGAGAAATAGGGATGTGCAGAGGCAAATGCACGTCTGAACTCGGCTGCCCCCAATCTAACCGGAAAAGCCAGACAAACAAGCCTGTAAAAGTATCCTATGTCTTAAACTCTGCCAAAGTCTTTCTTACCATTGTCGTGACCCACTTTTACTTAGACTGATCTTTCACTGTGCACTAATGCATTTAAAACAAGAACAAATCATATTTTAAAAGGCTTCTGTATCAGTGGAGCATCCAAGAACCAAGTCAGAACTTGTGTTCACTGGTGTTCAAGCTGGAACATAGAAACAGATAGAAAAGGTGGAGAATCCTGCCATACCTGCTCATATCAATTTCCTATATTGTCACATTTAGTAAAAAAACCAAGGGGAAATGCACAGGGCATTAAGTAAAGTGCCTGAATCATAAGCTATAAAGTCCTGAGCGGGAAGAACAGCGCAGAAACCAAGAGGGACAGTTTAGAAGTTCCACCGTAATTGTAGGTCCTGGGGCTCTAAACCCTAAAACAAATGACCTCATGATTGTTCCCATGGGACTCAATGATTCTGCATCTGAAAGCAGAATTAATAAAGTGCCTGATGGCTGCAGATCTCTTGCTTTCAATGGAGCAGTAAATTGAAGCCTGCCTATCATTTATTTTATGGAGAAGATGAATATTTCTTCCCTTAATGATAAATGTCCAAAATTACAATTTGGTAAAATCAGCATGCCTCCATGCTAACAGGGAAGAGGAGGGTGTGTTGCCACAACTAAATTCCCCTCTTGGCCACCTGCTGTGTGTTTCCATCACCAAAATCACTTGCAGATCTGAGGACTGGTTAGGAAAAGGAGTGGAAACTAGGCTGGAGGTGTAGGCAGGGCTCAGTTGGCACATCTGTGATTCACCTTATATATGGTACCCAAAATTGCTGGGCAGCTTCAAGAGAAACTGAGAACACCTAAATAAAACAGAAAGTGCCGTTTTGAGTTTATTTAACCATCCATCTTTTAATTTTATCAGACAGTCCAGTAATTGTAATTAGTCAAGCCAATAGCTTTAATTTGGGTAATGGTTTGGTTTTTTGATTTCTGGTCAGTGAGGTCAATGAAAACACTTTATTTTTTAGCTAATACAAAATGTGAACTCGGTGCTTTGTTTTCCTTCCAGAGTACTGTACCTGCTTTCCATGGAGTCTCAGATATCAGAGTTTAATCAATATTAAATCATCCTCATAGTCTAAGTATTTGCTTATGTGCTTTGAATTGTTGCTTGCATCAAGAACAGCAGTGATGCCCCTAATCTGCTTTCACTGGGCTCCCCCAGACTCTAATTATGTCATTTGGAGAAGGACATTTCCTGGCAGCAGTTCCTCAGTTCACTGCAACAGCCACTCTTGGAATATGGACAGAACAAGGCTGTAATAGCTTGCACATGTGGACAATGGGTGCAGGGACAATTGACCTTCATTTGGGAGTGAGCATGAGTCTGTTTTGTTTAGTATTTCCAAATGATGGTACCTTACAACCAGCAGAAGTAACACTGCATGCCAGGCTCCAGTATTTACCTGTCTAGTGTTATGCTGAGGTATATCATTACCTTATGTCAGAAGTTATGACCAGCTCCAGCAAAGAAATACTCTGAAGCTATCCAAAAATGCTGGATATGGGATCCTCCAAGTGCACGAAATTGTGCAACAGCAAATAGATTCTTTGGCTGTCTGAGCTTAGCAATAAACTGTAGGTATTCCTGATATTAATGTAATTAATATGCTCAGATGCATTGACTTTCTGTGCCTCAATTTGATTCTTATGGAGTTATTTTTTTGGATAAGGATTTTGGCTTACGCAAGAGCTTGGGACCACGCAGTGGTGGAAGGTACACATTTGCACTAGAAAAATAGATCATTTTTGGATATGCTTGTTTTAGTTAATTTAATTCTCAAGAAAGTTGTTCCCTGCCTGAAAAATTTGACTTATGAGGACTAAAACCATGGCCACTCATGTAGATGGTGGGAATAAAACCATTGCTAACCTGAGTCCACTCCACGCATCATGCATCAATTTACTGACCGAGTGGCATTGCACTGCTGTGCGAAGTCCAAGGGACCATTTTATATGGTTAATTTTTAATACCATATATTTTTTTCCTTCCCATTTATCTGCCTTTCTTTCTGGTGTATTTGTACAATAGTATCTTTCTGCTGGAAAACGTGGAGCTCACAAGTGCCATAACAAAACAAAATATACACCAAATGTTGAGCTTATTCCTCCTCATTTCTGCAGTCCACCTGAAAAGCCATAATCTACTAAAAAAAATATTTCAGGCCTAATAAATAATGTTAGTAGAGACTTTCATGGCTGCCTACAGAGTACAAACACTGAACATCTTCTCAAGAGAGAAGGCTTCCAGGTGCTGCCACAGTCAGTATTTCAAAAGGTGCCAAGTCAAGCAGTTTCCTGCACTGATAATGCCCACAGTGCCATCAGTTCCTAAAATCCAGCTATTTCTTACATTAGTCCCTCTATTAGGTCTTTTTTTATGAGTACAGGTTTCAACATAAAAAACGGATCTAGAATTATAAGTGATGGATGGTTCCAATCTAGTGCTCGCTGCAGCTGCAGCTATGGCTGTGCTGCCTGTTTTGGCTAAGGGGAGATGACATAAAACTTCCTGGCACACAGGACCCCTGTGAGCAGGGAAACCGGGAGAAAAGAAGAAAAGAAAGACGTGGGAAAAAAAAGAGGCAGGCAAATAATGATAATATAAAAATAAAAGATAATTTTTGGAGATGTGTCGTCCCTTTGACCTTTGTTCATCTTTGATGCACCAAATGTGGCCACAAATTATTGATAAAATTGCGTGAGGCCATAGTCTCCATAAACAGCTTCCCCAGAGTCAATGCCAAGGTGTTGCTACTCTTCCTGTTATTCTTTATTAAATAAATAACCTTGTTAGTAAGGGTTGTAAAACCCTGATAAGGTGCTTCTAACAAGCAAAACATCAGAGGCAAAGATTTATGTTAAATGTAACAGAGACAATAAGAACTAGAACTGACATAGTTTGTGCCCTGACAAAAAAAATTCTCATCTGTTTTGCATTCACATATGGAACATATTCCCAGGGGAGAGCAAGCGACATATTTTTAGGACACTATTTCATCTTAGGAAATCAATGTACAGGCTATTAAAACTCCATTTTTTCCATGAATGATAAGTGTAATTACATCTCTCTTGCAATAAAACCTTGTGCTTATTAAATGTAAATATTTAACAATGATTAAAATACATTTGAAGGAAATTTTATAGCTTTATTTTATATGTTCCCATCTGGGTTGCCTTTCCTAAACCACTATACATTTTGGAGAGTTATTAAATTATTATTTTGAGAAGGACTAACACTCTGCATGTCCTTTGCTTCAATTTGAATTTCATATACTTTCAGAATTTATTGAAGTCTGGTGAATTTGAGATTCTATCAATGCACTATTGTATTTGTAGAGCTGCGTTGAGGGGAAAAGTGGCTTCCTGAGGTAGGAAATGCCACACTGGCACGTCTTTTGTGCACCCACATTTGACAGCCAGCTAAAGTTTCCAGACTCCACACGCTCCAGCTCTCATTTGTTTCCAAAGGATGCAAGTTGGTTCCCTAAATGGGTTTCTCCAGTTTTATGTCTGACCCTTCTGGGGCTGTTTTGAAAGTAAGCGTGAATAAACAGCCCAGTCTTACAAACTGCAGCTCTGGATAAGGAGCATTACGGGCACAAGCTGCTGACCCTGGGCACAGCTCAGGGCTGTACACGCAGGACTGACCCTTCACAGAACGATCTGATAGGAGCGCTCCAAAAAGGAATTACTGGGTAACCAAGGGTTTGTCAGATCCAAAAAATAATCCCTGTCTGCAGCTGAAATCTTCCCTCTGGAAGGTCCTTTAGAATGCTCAGGGAAGTGTCCGTATAGATTTTAAGAGAATTGAAGTCAGTTTCCTATAAAATCCTGCAGCTGATTTAAAAATTGCAGTGCAGGGATAGACCCTATTATGCTGCTATGGAACAGCTTAAATACTTCCAGAAACGACACCATTCCCTGTTAAATTTTTATAAGTTCTTGATATAATTTGTGCTCGGATGTGCGGATTTTGCCTCAATTTGCTTTTAAAGGGTTGTACTTCCCCAGCAATCCCTAATTCCCTGTTATTGTTGCTTTTTTAAAGAAAATTGGGTGGAGTTCAGCTTCATATCTGAAGTTAATTTTTAATTTGACTAATATTTTCAGTCATATAAGCAATATCACCAAAGTCAGTTACTTACTTGAGAGAGTGCTAACAGGATCAGGCCACTGAGAGCTCATTACAGCTCCCGATACTGCAAAAAGTCATGAGCTCAAACTGCTGCAGAGTTTCTTGGACTCACCAGGTGCCCCTTATGGCAAAAATCAGGCTGAAAAATCCACTACTGCTATAATTAAAAAAAACAAAAAATAAATAAACAGAGAGCAAAACTCAGTATTCATGTTTAAAAAAATAAATAATTACCCCAAATTTCTCATTTAGCTGCAAACTAGCTTTTGAGAAACCTGGCCAGGGTGCATATTTAAAGTATCTTTAGGTTTTTACGCCCTCCTCCTTTCAGATTTTTAAACTCCCTCAGCAACTCTGAGATGCTGCGATAGACAAAGACTCAATGTGTGTGTGTGGCTTTTCAAACAGTTTTCTCCAAGGAGGAAAATTTATCTTTAAATAAATCTCCCTCCTCTCTTGAAACTGGTACTTAAAAAAACCCCAAACCCAAGGAAGCAGCTATTTATTTCTGAAATAACACACAAGACATTGCTGTACAGCAGTATAAGTTACACCTGATGAAAAGAAAATTAATTGAAAGCAGTGATTTTCCACAAGATAAACCTTTGGGAAATAAAGGTTTCTCTTAGAGAAAAATAAATAGTAGTAAAACAAAAGGGCTTGAGAGTGTGGACATCTTTAATTGCTTGTTTTCAAAACCTCTCAACTAAATATTAATTTATGAATTTTTAAATATATTTTTTGTAAAAAAAATACTGGTTAAAGTTAGAACGTATGCTTGTTGGGTTTAATTACAGACCTATATTTTCCTACAGAGCAAACAGCACCTCTTGCGTACAATAACAACAGAATATCACAGGTAACCTTTCCCAGGGACTTTTGTAGTCTGCAACACAAGACAAATATTTGTGTGTTTTTGGCTGGTCCTGTTGTCATTGAAGTCAATGGGGCACGAACCTAAATGGGAGCAAGACCAAGCCCTTCTTGATACAGATGTGATGGAATAATTCAAGGCAATCAGTTTTCCAGCATTTCTGAGCTATTTTTACACCATAATTACACATAATGCACAGTGTGTATATATATGTATACACATTATATATATAAATGTAAATGTGTGCACATGAGCTTTAGCTTAAAACCTGCTAAATATCTCACAATTTCTCAAATGATATCAGGTACTCATGGAAAATTCTGTGTGCTTTGATAATCAGCCCTATCTTTGTATTTTACCTCCACAGGTAATTTCATTGAAGTCACCGTGTCTGCTTCTCAGGGGGAGTTAAAATAATAGACCATTATTTTGATCTTGGGCACATGGTTTTATTATTTGCAGTCTCCATCACTTTTAACTGCTCAACACACACACTTAAAATGCAATGTCCACTAACAAATCTAGTTTCCCTTTAGAAAAATTATATATATATATTTTTTTTATTTTTTTTTTTGTAAATGAATGTTTTGTTTTATATTTTTTTGATTCATTATTCCTCTCTGCCCTCTTATAAACCAGACTCCCGGAGGTGTTTTAACTTTTAAGTACAAAATAAAAACATGCATATATTCAGCATGCATATATTGGAAATAAAAGAACATGAGGCTGTATTCACAAGCATTAAGAAGGGGAAATCATTGCCTTCACTTCTGTCCTTTGTTCCCACAAATTCTTGCATTGAGAATTACAATACAATGTTCTGACTTTAACCTCCATGCTTGACTCTGACTGAAACTGCTTTCATCTGTTTAATGACAAAAATTAAATCTCATCCAGCCAGAATTACCACGTACTTTCAGCGTGGCTGGTAACTGCACTTTCTTTAATTCTGTAGTGGCAGATTCTGTATCGAATATATTACGGAAGATAGCAATGACCCACAGGAAAAAAGAACCTGATCCGAGCCCTCTAAGATCATAGCTGGTTTTTTTCTGAATGCTGCATTTTCTGGACATTAAATAAGCCCAGAGCTGACCCAAAGCACATCGCTGAAACAGTTTTGTGCTGTGTTGATGTGCACCCAAATGTGAGGCTGAGGGAGAAGCGCACTGTGCTTCAAGGTATAAGGGCTGAAACTCTCCCTCCACATTTTGTTATTTCATCCCACACAGGTAAGGGTAAATGTGTGTGATTTAGGTTAAAAATTTGCTGAAGACAAAGCTAACCTGTATTCTCGGTGCTGCTTTCTGTGTAGGGGTCAAATTTGTGATTGTGAATACAAGATTCAGAACAGAATTAGCATTTTCTTGAATAAATCACTTGCAACCAAAACACTCCCATTTCCACCCTGTTTGCAGCGGGTGACAGCAAAGCTGAGGACACTAAAGCAGATTTATCAACAAATGAGGAAATTCCACAGAGCTATGAACCCACTCCTCCTAATGAATTGTTTCATCACTTCACTGTCTACCTGTTTTCTCTTTGCATTTCTCAGCGACCGAGCAGTTTAATCCACACTTTCCTCCAGCAGAGACCTTGATGTCTGGTGTTCCTGCAATGTCTTCTTATAAATCAGAAGCCATAGCCTGCAATATCTGCAGCAAGACCTGGGGAAGGAATCTAGCCTGGGCTATGATCCCTGGGTCTGTAATGTCAGTCCATACCCCTTTTTGCTGAGGTTTTTTAGCCTCTCGCTCAGCAGCTGCCAGTGTGGTGCAGCACTTCAGGGAATGTAACAGGGGAATGCAGTGAGCACTGACATCAAATCGGTCTCTTGACTCAACTGGTTTTTTAAAAAACAGGGAATGTCTTTAAATGCATGGAGATTTCTCACTTCTCGATGGGAAAACATTAAAAGACTGATGCTTTAATCTTGCTGTATAGCCCCAAGTTCAGGGCTTAAAGCTGAAAGCTTGCATTTCCAGCTCCTGCTCTTTTTGCAGAGATTCCTGACAGGACACAATATAGCTCACAGCAGTATTAATCCCCTCTAGAGCCGCTCTAATAGTGACACCTCCTCGTACCACCCAGGCTCGGCGGGCCCGAGGCTTGCGGCAGGCAGAGATAAGGCAGCCCTTGCTCCTCAGAGCAAGCGGAGCCCCTAATTACTCACATTTATTGCCATTAGGAAATTTGGGAGAGGGCCTAGCCCAGGTCTTTCCTGTGCTTCGCTGCAAGACAAGGCCACTGATTTCAGCGGCCGCAGGATCAGCCGTGAGTTTTGCTGTCAAATCCAAAGGAGCTCCACTCCTGGGAAGGGAGATTCAGGAATCCAGAGTTATACTGCTGCAATTAACTGCAAAATTTGGCCCTAAAAATCCCACTGATGTAAACAGCGGGGCTGCAGGTCAGCACCAAGAACACAGCCTGGGATTAACAGCAGCTCACTACTGGAGCAATTATCTTCTGGCAAAGTCAAAAATCTCTCTTGTTAAGCAACTGTGTGGCTATCGGTACTCTCCCTTACACCTGTAAAATGCCAGGTAAGGCCACCAAAACAGAGGACTTAATTTTTGAGAGTTTTGTGGAGAGAGCAACTAAGTGAGCAGTGTGTTCTTGGTATTATTTGTACAATAAACCTCACCAGCCTCTGAAGAGGAGTCGCGGAGCGGAGAGGCTGGACCTGATGTTTATCAGGAGAGTTAACAAGCCTGGCAATAAAACCCTGGGTAATGATGGCTCTGAAGAGTTACATTTGCTTTGGAATTTACTTTTATAAAAGCATGAAATTTTATGTAGGAACAAGATCTATAACCACCTATATAAAAGTGCGGGGTTTTAGTACTCAGAGAATGATGGACTCAATTCTGTACTGCAGAACAAATCTTGTGTTAGGGGTGTAGGATCAGCACTCAGTGAGTAATACAATATCAATTCTTTTTGAAGCTTTGTCTCTGGTAAGCATAAAACATGATTTTCTCGAATCAATTTGTTATATTACCTTTTTTTTAATGCCGATCTTCCTTTGCAGGACTTATTCTTAGCATTTACTGTTGGAAATTCAAGCTGGTTTGGTTTCTTTGTGCAAACACGATTTCAGAAATTTTCTTTGCCTTAGTCCCCCTGCAGTGTTTGCATCCAATTCCATGACAGTGTCAGTCAGCAAGTGGACTGAGTACAGCAGAGATAAGTTTACAAATTACCTTGTTGTAAACTTGAATGTTTTTGTGGAGTTTGCTCAACTTTATAACGAACGTCCAGCTTAGCCCTCAGACTCTGCACGGGGAAATGAGGCATTTCTTCGAACACCTCTCCCCTCTTCTCACCCTGCTTTGTGCCACAGTTTAAGAAAATCTCAGATTTTACCACCGTATCCAGGCAAAACTTCCCCTTAGCAGAGATACAGGATTTACCCGAGTAAACCTGGAAATATTCAGGATAACAGGCTCTTTTTTCAAATCCATAACGAAAAGTGCAGTTAATAATGCAGGGTAAAACTCCAAATTAACGTAAATCGGGGCAGGATTCGGAGGGAATAGGGGAATTCCTGATCTCCTCAGGCAAAGCCCGGCTTTCCTGAAAATTCCACTTAAAGGAACTAGCGGGATCAATGCTAATTTTTTGAAATTTCCCCTCTCCCCTGGTCCCCGCTCCGGTGGCGGAGCGGAGCGGGACCCGCCTCTCCGGGACTCGCCGCCGCGCACCTTTCCCGCGCGCCCCCGCTCCCGGTCCCCGCCGGCTCCCGCTCCATCCCGGCCGCTCTGCCGCCTGCCGGCCGCGGCCCCGGCAGCTGCGGGGTTGGGGCTGGTCTTCCACCCGGGGAGCCTCGAAAACCCCCTTATAAAATTATTTTTTTCCCTCCCCGGGTTTTTTTTTTTTTTTTCCCTCTCCCCATGTTTTTTTTCCCAAGTGTCGGAAGCCGATGGGATGCTTCCTGCAAGCCCGTCCTTCCTTGTGAAGAAGGAACTACACATATGCCCCCCGTGCTATTTAAATCAACGTAGAATATACCAGCACGTTTATGTCAGACATACCATTGCAATATTCTTGTTACTATAGGAGCAAAATACATGTAAATATTTAGGTGGATTCATTCCAAGTGCAAGGGGCAGCTCTGGAAACACATGGTGCCTTGAGCCAGGACATGCTTTAGCACACATGGAAGCCCCAGGAAGGTGAGCTTCCCCCCAGATTTCACACAATTTATGCAAATGCCAAGCTGTGCTGTGCTCAGTGCACACTAAAGTGTTGGTGGGACTGATGTCTGACTGCTTAGGGGAATAATCCCACCAAAGCCCTGTAATAAATGTTTCCAGGATCAGCCTGGAATGATTTGGGAGAAAGTTTCCCTGGTTTCTTTTGTTACTTTTCAGTCTCCAAATGACAGATGACATGTGAAAGTCAGTCCCTAAAGATCCCATGCGTTACAGACAGACAACAACCATAAAATTGTCCCTTCTCTACGGAGTTTTGCTTTTTCTGCAAGGCTTGATTTCTGCTTATGATGGCTGGGGAGAAGTTGTAGGAGGGCTGAAGGAGTCTTTCCTTTAACATTACTGTGCAAAAAACCAAGGTTTTGGAACTGCAGCTTAGCTGATAAACTATTATAAGACAGAAAAGATTTTAAGCCAGGAAAACTGCAACAAAACAAAAATTCTAAAGCTGTATCAGTTATAAAAGAAACCTAGGTTTATGAAAGAGGGCTGGATTTATCTCCCAGATCCAATGGATATCAACACTAGAAAGTACTCTAGGTGGTATCAAACATAATTTAAATGTCTCTTTCCTCCCTGTCTTTATCTTTAAATGGAAGATAAATTGGTTTAAGTAATTTAGAGCACAGGGTTTTTGGTCTGACAGGAGTGTGGCCAGTTGTCTCTGTGCTGTAGTTTATGCATTGTTCTGGAGAAAAGTAACAAATATTGGCTACCCACCAATAATTGTTTGAGAAAACCAGATATGTTCTGCAGATTTTGGCTATGCTGCTAGTCCTTGTATAAGCAAAATGGGTTGTTTTTCAAACACTGCACTCATCTGAACCAAGCCTACAGATGGTATTTGTACTAATCCAGCAAATTCTGCCCTCCACCACATCCACACAAAGGCCACGGACAAGTTTGCAGCCAGACAGTGCAAATTTTCCCACTTGGGAAGTGTGTGGACGAGGGAAGTTTTGGTCAGTGGAGATGTACACCAGTATGAGTTGAGATCCTAATGTTCCTCCCCCGCCAAAGTTTCCCATTAGGGAACAGAAAGGAAACCTTAAAAACCCTCCAGCGGCACATACCATCGCTGAGCCCTCAGCTCCAAAACCCTCTGCAAATCCCTCCAGCCTTCCTGACTGAGTCATGCCATGCACTTTCCCACCTATGGTCCCCCCTTTTTCATGGGAAGGGATTCCCACATGGGATGAGTGTCCTCCAGCACCCACAGCAATCATTGCCACCGTGGCTGATGCACTGGCACGACCCAAAACTGCCCAGAGCCAGCTTCAGAGAGAAGCCCAACAATGGTGCACTGTATTTAACACTGTGTGCTGTGGGAAATGGAGAGAAGACAAACGGACTTTATTTTACAACATAAAGAATGTTACACCCTTTGGTAATACGTAACTAATAACTTAAACCCATTAAAAACTGTGATCTCTACTCTGCCGCTCACGAATGGAGCCAAAGCTGTAAAAATTCATGAAGGAATCAGTAGCAGGCTGGCTGGGGTTACAAAATCTACAAAAACTGCTAGAAGTCACAGTTTTCTCCATGCAAGGCATGGCCATAACAAATATCCCACACAGCTCGGTGGGATTTCTAATCCATTCCCAGGAAGCTGCATTGTGAGAGGCTGAGCGGACCTTAACATCCAGCAAGGTTGGAGGCAGCGAGGGGCAGAGAGGAGGGTGTGGGGGACTACACGGATCTGTGGTCCCACTGCTATGGGCTGCCAGGGAAGGAGGGAACCCCGAAATGTCCCCAGCACTCTAGACCTGGGTTTGCCCCATGCTGGGTGTCACAGGGCTGGTAGTTGACTGATCACACTGGGAAACAAAAGCTGTCCCTGGAAGAAAAGGGCTCCTTTTCATTTCCGTTCCCCATGTCAGGCAAAAATTAATGACTAAATGCACCTTTCTCTGATGTTGTCCATCATGCAAATACTGGTGGGCAGGAGTCAATATGAACTTTAAACACACCTGACACAGGTGGCTCTTGCCTTTCAATGTTAAATGGCCACTGGCCAACAATTCATGGCGCAGCATAAAGGAATCCTTGTGGCAAGCAGCTTTCCCTCTGTATATATTTGTTATTCCAGAATGAAGCTATTCATTGGGGCTAGGATGAAACTGCCCAGGTGAACAACTTCCTGAAACCCAGTGCTCCTGCAGGAGCGCGACCAAAATCAACTGCATGATGAATGTGGTGTGTGAGCCTGAATGTCGGCGAGAAGGCACAGGAACTGGAGATGGTGGAGGGCAGGATGCAGCTGGCAGAAGATGTCCAGTTGTCCAGGACTCTGCTGCTCCAGCATCCTTGTCATCGTGTCTCTCCCAGGCACTGGTCATACCGAATCGTTGCTCTGGGGATTTTTATACAGCCAGTGGATCTTTTCCTTGTCCTCTGGGTCACATCCTTCTGCCAACAGACCAACACTGACACAGCATGGATGGAAAAAAAGATCAGTGAATGGTATTATGTTTTCTCATTTTAGCAATCAGCCTGTGGATTTTTCCAAAAACAGTGATCTGAAATAAAATTCAGGCTGCTCTCAGAAGTTTTCAATGGCACTGCTCTTTTCCTACAAAGCAGTTGCAGCATATCTCCAGGAAAACAGACATAACCCCACATCGGTTGAACTTCATCATTCTGCAATTTCAGTGCAAGCCTCTGCATAAATTCTTTTGTCTTTTGGATGAAGCATATCCTATTCTAATATCATTTAATCAAAATAAAAAATAGATTGCACTGTATCCAAAAAAGATATACGGACTAAATATTTTTGTGTGTAGTCACCAAAATAACTGTAAAGAGGATTTTGTAAGCAGTTTGGGAAGTTTTCTTTTGGCTTGTGCATACAGAAATCTTTCCGTACTATCAGAGCTGGGATTAATTTATCACCAAGCCCAGGAACTGTTCCCAATTGGAATTAGCCACACTAATGTCTGGAGCTGACAAGCACAGCTGCAGCAAGCTCGCTCATGTTTATTATTGTAGTTTTTCTTGTCTTTTAACAGTTTGTACACTAATGGAAGAGCAGGAGCTGAAACTGCTCATCTCTGCTCTACCATTGCAATGAGTTTCTTAAGACAGTAAAGCGCCTTAAGGGCTGGTTTTAAGCCCAGTCAGGGATTAAGTAGTAGGGACAGTAGTAGGCACAGAAAATAGCTGCATGCTCTTAAGTCTTTTCTGACTGTTTTTTTAGAAAACCTCTGAAAGTTGAGTACAGAAGATTGCATTTAATCTCATCTTTCTGTGTTGCTTGATTTCTGTTTTAAAGACTGTTCTGGAAAACAGTGCTCTGTAGCAGAGGACTGGAGGTATAAGTCTTTGCTGAAGGGGCAACACACAAAAGGAAAAAGGAACAAGAAAAATGAATTTAGCTGCTATACATAGGTTTCAAATGTGTTGATACAGAAATAGGGTATCAAGCAAGGCAGCTGGCAGAGGTAGGATATTTTGGCACCAAGCGTTTTCTTTTCTTTGATGCTCATGCAGGATGCAAGTCATTCTGCCTCTGAAAAGAAAATGTACCGAGAGCATCAAAATTTAATCTATTCAATTAGAATTTGATCAAACAAAAAGATCAAACTGACAGGTTATCAACCGGTGCATATTAAAACTTCCATGCAATGTACATGGTAGAATCATTCCAGGGATTGTTCCAGGCTTCTACCTTGGCTGTGGACAAGTCTCTGCACTGGGACTGTGGCCACATTAATTCTTTAGGGCTTTGCTGTGGTTTTGGGCCTGTGCCCCTATTTTTTTACCCCATGGAAGCATAGGAGGAGGGCAAGAAGGCAGGTCTGACATCTGTCTCATCTGCCACGGGAGCCTGGGTGAGAGCCAGGAGAGGCATCTGGCCCAGGACGTGGAAGCAATTCCAGGTCCTGTATCGTAGGCATCATAATAGGACAGTAATGTATTTCTATCCTCAGGTTCATTTTGAGCATCATGTGTACACTAATTCAGCTGGAATATGTCCAGATTATCTGTTCATTTAAACAAGAAAACAGCCAGAGGCAGAGTAGCCGAGGAACAGGCAGTGCTGGTGACTGCCAGATGTCGCAGATCTTGTGAGATCCTCACTTGGCTGAGAGCCTTGTCCTGCCTGGTCGGAGCAGGCACCTCTGCCAGACACAGCTGCAGGACCTGCCTGCTCCCCACTCTTCCTCACGGCCCTGTTCTCTGCAGCTTTTGGGGAGCAGAAGTGGGGAGAGATGGAGAAGAAAAGGGAATGAATTGAAGAGGGACAGGAGAGGAGGGTGAGGAATGGGGACTTATCCTGGTACTTGCATCCTCCGGATGCTCATCATAACCCCAGGGGTATTTATCCTCTCTTCCCTGTCTGGGCTTCTGATGGAGGAAGGACCTGTGCTGGCAGTCTGGCGGTCTGGCTTTGAATCTCTGCTGCTCCCCCAGGTGGGAAAAGCTAGAATTAACCCAGGAGCAGCAGGCAGAGGTATGGAAGGCAGGCATTTGCCCAGAAGACCAGAACTGAGAAAACACTTCCCCATCAGGTTCTTCTGAAAAATCCATCTTAGAGGCTGAGTGTGTGTGTGTGTGTTTGTGTGTGTGTGTGTGTGTGTGTTTGTGTGTGTGTGTGAGTAAACTGCTGATTCAGACCGATGCTAAATTTGCTCACCATTTTCCATCATGTTTAACGGTATGTTCCCTTGCATGACCCAGGTCATCACTCATGGGGTTTAGGATACTCCACAGATATTGTTAATGATCTTATGGAGCCCTTTACCTGCAGCTCAGCGTCATCCAGCTCAGCAAAGCTTGAAGGTTGTTTCTTTGTATTTACATTAAAACTCAAAGGTTGTTTATTTGTATTTACAGGGATAGAAGAAGGAATGGGGGAAGGTACTGGTTCAGACACACAACCAGATGGGAGGACAGCAGGTTTTAAAAATTCTTTCAGTTGATGTTTTTGCAGGAAAGCTGTGAGGGAAGAGGCATGAAGTACTCTGGCTGAGCAAGGAGAAGGAAAATGAGTGAATGAGACTGCTCATTAGGGACATGGGGAAGGGAATGAATCGCTTTGTCACTTTCACATCTTTTGTCCCACCTGTCACTGTTGCACTGCCTCTCTGACAGGTCACACAGGTGTATCAGTACGTTCACATGGACACAGACACCCGCGCTCCCGGTCCCGGGTGCCTGCAGGATTCAGGCAGCTGCTCTGTGCTCAGACAGGTGAATGTGCTGTGCCCACGGGGCCCTGGGCTCTGCTGCTTTGGCTTTTCTTGCTTGCCAGTGCCAAAAGCAAAGATCAAACAGAAGAGTAAATGAGCTGGGGGGTTTGGGATCCTGCATTCCTGCCGACAAGCATCACTAAGCCTTGGAGTGAACTTGAGCAGCATCCCCTGTGCTTTACTAGTAACAAGGGAACACCTTGGGCTGCCTTTTCCTCTGTGTCTGTGGGAGGGCAGCGGTTGGGACAGCATCCTGTGCTGAGACAGGAGCTGGGCCACGTGGGGAATGGAGGACTTGGGTGCCTATGTGTTACATCCCTTGGGAGATGATATCATGCCACTTAGAGCAAAGCCCTGGTGCTATTTTGCTGCACAGACTGCGTAGGAAGGCTCTGTCTCTTCCTTTTGCCTCCACTGCTATGCTGCTTTCCTGGAGTTATTTTCATTTTAGCTGTATGCCAAGTTTAAGGCTTGAAGGATTTTTCTGCACTGACCTTTAAATCCCTTCACTGGTCAATATGATGCATCACCATTCAGTATAATATCCTTCTGTCTGGTTTGCTGGCCCCAGACTTATTATTTTATGTTTCTGTACATTAAACTGCATTTTCCATTCACTGGCCCTGGCAACCAGTGGATTGAAATCCCTTGTTCCTCGTTATTTGTTCCCTCTCCAATTTTGTGCCCTCCACAAACTTTGATAGTTGTGGAGGTATTTTCATTCAAGTCATTTGTAGGTATTATAAATGAGGGAAGTCCCTTGGTGTTCTCATTTGTTGAGCCTTTACAATACAGGATTACCTTTTCAAAGGAGGATGTAGAGGTTTAGCAGCAGGACTAGTGGATATTAATAGATACCTCTTGCTACAGATCCTCTGAAAGACACTGCTGCTGTCACCGAGGCTTTCTTACCTTTGCAAAGATGAAGGCTGCAAGTCAGGCTTTGCTAAATTTGCTCTGGAGTGTAAGGTCTGCGAAAAATGGAGAAAGGAGAACGGGAAGGGAGTGAAGCATCGGGAACAGCAGCTGAATAGGGAAGTTATTATGGGAAAACAGGAATTTTGGGCACCTTAAGTAACGCTCTGAGGAGCAAAGGGAATTTGAATGTCAAATGTGGCCAAGGAAAGGAAACATTTTCCCTCTGTTGATGGGTTTATGTGACCCTGGTATGTACATCACCCTTGCTTTTAGCTCCACTCCCTGCCTGTGGTCTCCTGGCAGGTATTTTTTCATGCTGTAGTTGAAAAAAGAATGAATTGTAAACCCCAAAGCTGCAAAGCCAACTGGAGCTCTGAGCCCGGTGTCCTGACCCCAGCCCAGTGCTGCCATGGAGCCAGCACAGCTCAGCCTGCCAGCCCGGCCACCAGCCTACAGTGACAGCACAAACCAGCTTCAAACCCTGATTCCTCGTGCATATTTACAGCCACCTCGGAACCACAAAAGGAAACAAAAATGTCTCCCCATCATCAGTGCAGGTTTTATTAAGTATGTGTTTTGGTTTGGAGCTAAAGTGCGCTCGGCTGTTTTATCAGTGTTTATTCCTGTCACTCACAGCCTTTATCAGTTATCCCCATCAGACCTGTGAGCACTTTGAAGGCTGAGTCACACAAATAAGGCTTTTATCTGCAGTCAAATCTAAAATCAGACAAAAAAAACCCCCTCACCTCGCTTCTATTTAGAGTCCCAACTTGGGCTCTTACAGAAAAAGGGACTTCACAGAAGAATTTCAGTAATTATCCTCTCTGCTCCATCCCCAAGATGTTGATGCATGATGCAGGTACCTGTGGGCACTTGAAAAGAGTGCTCAGAGATGCTGTCTCTTTAATGAAAGACTTCTAGGAAAGTGAACTTTAACTTTTAAACTTCCCTATGAAAAACAGATCCATGTTAAGTTTGATACCATTTGCCTCAGGATGATCTCAGCTCTTAAAATATGATGGTTTTAGTCGGATTAAGAGCCTATACTGTTGCTGAAGAGAAAGAAGGGTCCCTCTTTAATTGCAGCCCAAATCTACCTAACAATTGCCACATGTTGAGCAAGATTTAAGAGTTATTAAATATGAAAGCCGCTATTGCTCCTCCACTACGAGCAGCCTTTGTTTTTTAAACCTGGAAAGCACTAAGTAAAAGGGGGAGGAAAACTTAAAAAACAAACCAAAAAAATAACCCTGTTGACAACCTGAAATCTGAAGGGGTATGTTTGCATTCTGTGGAGGTTGGTGTAACGCTTTTCTCTTTGCTGCAGCAATTCCTGCATTGAGTGAAACAACCTGCTGGTGCATCTGGTGATCTTACTGCTAGGTAAACTCAGTACAAGTTCCCAATAGTTGTTGTTTTGTTATTGTATGTTATTTACAAGCAGTGGGTTGATAACTTGATCAGAGCTGTGCTAAGCAAAGTCTCCTCTGACTCTGGGGTTGGGTGTAGCAGCCCGGGCTGGTGATCTGCTGTGCTTGCCCCAGCTGCAGGCAGAAGGGCTCTTGTGCAGCTCTGCAGCCTGGCACAGGCCAGAAGAGACACCTAGGACCCCCCTCCATGCAACCTTCCTTAAACCTCTCCTGCTCTTCGGACTCTCAGCAGAAAGAGAATCCTAGAGAAGGAAGTTACTACTGCTGTAGATGCTTGGCTCTCCTTTGTAACCGGGCGGCTGAGCAGATCTGAAACACCTGAAACCCAGCACGGTGCTGGTTGCCATCTGCTCTGTGGAGGAAGCTGAGGACTGCCTGACCCACTTGTCCTCCTTAGGACCACGAGTCCCTGATGCCCTGGAGCATGGCAGCAGCTGGGCACAAGGAACCAGGGTGCTGCTTGCACTAGAAGAGTGTTTGCCCCATTGCTGTCATATTCACTCTGTTCCCTGCATGTCCTGGCTGCCCCTTTGTCTCCTCTGAGCAAACCCTCTGGCTGGCTCAGCAGCAAAGACCTGGCAGGCAGGTTAAATTAGCTCACTGTTGATGCCATCACTTTGGGCAGCTTGGCTTTGCAAAGCTGAGCCCAGCCCTAAATGCTGGTACCAATCCCAGGGTAGGCAGAAGCCAGCAGGCAGGGCAGACCCTGTACCCCTCAGCTGCTGGGGAGGAGCTCTAAGAGGCAGGATGCTCAGGTTCCTCACTGCGCCTAAGAGCTTCTGCAGGAATGTGTCTGTTTTAGGGAGTTCCCTACTCATTTTGCATCTGTCTGTGCTGCAAGTTCCTCCTCGCTGTTTAGGACGCTGATCCTCAGGATAGCTGGGCTGGCTGGATGCCAGAGCCCTGACACTGCTCTGGAAGGATCTTCAAAGGAAGGCTGTTCTGCGCACTCTTCTTCCCCAGCTGTGGGCAGAACAGCCCAGCTCCTTCCACTGACTTCTATCCATTGCTCAGCAAGATGAATTTTCCACTGAATCTCCCATAATCTTTTATCTTTTCACATTAGGGATAAACCCCCCAACATGGGACAGACTCTCTGCTGGGCTGCGATGTCTCTCTGGAAATAACTTGCATGACTTGAGCTATCAAATTTAGTCCAAAGCAACAATGCAGCATGTCTACTCAGCTAACTGAGACCACAGGACACAGCTGTGTTGGAGGATAGAGCAGCCCTAAAGCAGGTCAAGGCAATAAAGGGGTGTTTTTACAAATCATCTGTTATAACTTGTAGAAGGTTAATGTTGGGTCAGGAGGAGAGTTACAGCTACTGTCTCTTAAAAAAAGAGAAAAAGAGAAAGCTAAACCATGATTTTCAGAGGTCAGTGATTAAATTTCTTCTTGGATGTTAGCCCTCTACTCCCTTTCCACTGTGCTTGATAGTATTTCAGAGAGATCTTCAGCCTCCAGCAGCAGGATTTTAAAGTCACAGTAATACAACTTTCATACAATCCATTATTCATTTTTCTGTCTCCATTTAGCAGTCCTGGCAGCTAAGTAGGATGGTAGAGTTTAGGGCAGGGACCACTGCATATCTTTCCAGCCTGGCAATAGAGCTCTGCTAAGTCTCTCAGGTTACAGGGAAAGCAATTTTCATTTTCCCTCCTGCTCAGTAAAGTAAACCCCAGCTCCTAATTTTCAGCCAAGGAATCACAATGGTTGGATCTTTTGTGTCTGTTCTCAGACACACCCCTATAAATCTGGAGATGTTTACAGAGCTCGGAGCCCAGTTCCCTCTTTGGCAAGGTGTGAGGAAGGGGTTGCCTTTATACCACATTTTTAAGCTTCCTTTCTTACAGGGCTAACAGAAGTAAAGTGTTCCTCCTAAGCACCTTGGACTGGCTCAGCATTGCACCCTGAGATACCTGCTGGGGAACTCTCCTGCAGTGCATTATCCAGCCTGTTTCCCAACTGTCCTTGAAAACCTTTTCCACAGCCTAAAATGCCCCCAACAAATTACAGTTTGTGCTGACAAGGCAAAATTAAACCCCTTCACTCTTACAGTAGGTGGAAGTGTTGTTTAGAGCACGGCATTGTAGTCAGGATCCCGGGTTTTGCCTTTGTCCATTCTGCCGTGTGTCCTTGGATTGCACATTCTCAGACATGATCATGAGGTTTTTGAAATTTCTTTGACCAACAGGACCAACTTTCAGAACAAAGACAAACCTTTGTCCTTTTATCCATCCCCATGGTAGAGCTAGAAAGCTGGGAGAGATGTTTCGTGATTAATCATCACGGGAAAGGGAATAATCGGGGCATTTTGGGAATAAACCAGCTTTCCTGAACTTTCACTCTTTGGCTCCACCCTTTCCCCCAACAATAAAACAGATCTTCAGTTATTGTGCTAACAATTGAATTGACATGAAATTGTCATTCTTTCTTCTTCTTTCTCTTCTTCTTCATTTTATTTTTTAACTTTAAAAACTTTCCATTATTATAAAATTCCAACTTCCAACTGACCCTTGAATAATTGGTTTTGTTGCAAGGGTTATTTGAGGTCTAAATGAGCCCAATGACATCTGTTTAATTTTAGATGCTTGGAAAATATTCTAAAATTAATGAAATCCAAATGTACAACAGACTAATAGTACAATTTTATTTATTAAAAAGATGGTTAAAAATAATTCTAAACATTTCAAGAAAACAAAAAAGGTGAATAGGATTTGTCATTGTTTAAATTGTACTTATTATATTACATTTCAGTGAAATGCCCTCTTGACCTTCCACAGTTTGCTCTATTTCCTCATCAGTCTCCTTCCAGCTAATTTGCTTTGACATAAACAAAAAGAAAAGGACTCAAGAATCAAATGCAGTCATCCACTATTTGGCGTCTCAGTGCTGATTATAGCCAGATACAAATAAGAATGGATGGAACTTGCTAAAAGCAGGACCATGTTATTAATTCTTCATGAATATTTGGATGGTCATGGGAAATGTATGAAGCGACACAAATCTCAAATGTGACACAAAACGCAGCTTGAGTGCTCATTCCTTTCCAAAATGTAGTTTGCAGTGTCATTGATATGTGTGATTTGCCATTTTCCTCTCTTAGCAGGTTTTAGTCCACCTCTTTGGGCTGCAGAAATGTTAGGTGGCTTAAGTGAGCAATCACAAATCACAGGTGAGGAAAGGTGATTTATCCTTTTCATGCCCTTGATTTGCTATGTGTATTCTTTTGAGAGGAATGCTTAGCCAGAGGAATTACACAGACATCATGGATCATCCAGGGGAGAATTTCCACAAATGTTTTAATATCCTTAGTGGAACTGATGCTGGGATTCTATTTAACTATCACCTTTTGTGTGGTGTAAAGCCCTGTAAAACAAACACAAATTGCAGTTTGTGGGAATATGTATACGCACATATAATCTATGTATTTTTATAGGAAATAAAATGAGGTTTTACAGTACTTTTGTGCACTATGGCATTGTAAAGCATGTGATAAGTTGCAAATTGAGCAGCACGAGTGACTCTGCAGGTAAGCATGACATTGTCAATGATAGAGGTGATAATTTCCACACATCTCCACCTTTAAAAAGGAAATAAAACTCAGTACTGTGGAGAGAGTCTCCCTCAGCCTTACGGCGCATCTCAGGAATATTTAAAATAGACTGTTTAGGAAAGGCTTTTCTACACAGAAACAGAATGTACACAGGGTAGAGTGTGTATTTCTGTCTCATTTACAGCTTCAGCAGAAATGACAGTGACCACGACCCAGGTGTGGCACCTGGGCAGTACAGTGCTGAGTACCTGAATGCAGGGAATTTTTAAAGTTGCTTTCTCTTTCTGGGACACCAACTGGACTCCTAGGTCACTTCTGAAGTTGAATGTCAACTCTCATTTTGGAATACAGAAGTGTGAAAAGCAAAACTAGGGTTATGATTCTGGAAACCTCAAAAATTATGGGGAACAGAATGGCTCAGAGAGGGGATCAGTCTAGGTAGTCCCTTTTATTTCCACCCAGCTTTTTCTTATGAGCAAAGAAAACCAGAATTGTTAATAAATCTGAAGAGCCATTTGTGCTGATAACAAATCTTGCACGGAGGTAATTTAGTTCATGCATGGATCTTGCTGTTCTTCTGGTCTATGGATTAAATTTATATCCTTCTTGTTTAGAAAAAGCCAATGAAGAATCAATACTATACATGTCTTCTGACATATCTCCAGTTATCATATTTGAGGTCTTTTATTTTGGAGAACTTTTTCTGGTTGGTCTTTACAGTATCTTTTTGCACTGACTTCTCTTGACTCCTTTGCCAGACAAAGGCATTAATGTGAGAGGTCTGCTTTTGACTCTGGCAATTTACCACTGTTGTTGAAGGCCAGCTTTTTTTGAGGTAAAGGTTACCCTCAAACGGTACAGAGTTCCTGTCACTCAAAAGTCAAAAGCAGTCTAACCTGTTTCCAAATTCTCTGAATTCTGTTGTCAGTTAGTTTGGTACTTTCTCAGGTAGCTGTGGATGTTTGAAAAGAAGACCCCACCTTGCATAGAAACTGCTGGCAATTTTTCATGAAATTCCAAGATATCTCAAGGGTTGGGCAGAATCCACTCTGGTGCCTGTGAAATCTCTCGAGTTATTGGGAATCACTAATTTACTGCTAACAGTAAATTAGGCTAAAGCTGACAAATACATAAAAGATTGGTGGAATCAGAGCAATCAGCATCATTCTGGAAGCTGGATGTATTTGCTGTACTTATATCTGATAACAACATACAACTGCTTAAGCACAGTTTATTGGACATTTCTCTGTAGTACAGGTGCTGAGCTCCAGATAACTGCGTTACGAGGCTCAGTGCTTAACCTTATCATTCAGTCATTTTTAGCTCAGTTGACAGAAGGATCACTGGTGTAGCTGTAATTGGAGTTTACAATGTTTGCAAGTATTAGGTGCCTTGTAGCTTAATGCCATAACTGTAGGGACAATAAATTACATGGTCATTAGAGGGCTTTAGCTATTCATATAGTATTAAGCATAAGAAGGACAGTAACATTTCTCTAATAACACATAAAATGTATATTCCAATTAAAACCATAATAGGATAGACTTGGCATTATATTACAGCCTCTCATGAATTTCACTGCTTAGAAATTATTACCGTTAAAATCATGGTTTCAAAGACTTGCACACAGGGATAATAAATTCTCCCAAGCAGGTTTAGAGAGAAGCATTGAGCCTTCATGGAGTAAGACTGTGCCTTAAAGCTGGGAACATTCAGCCACTGAGCAAAGGTTTGAGGGGTTGGATTTCTTGCTTTCCTTTTTGTTCTCCACTTTTGGCTGGCTCCCCAAACCAAGGGCTTAATTAAAAGCAATTGAGCAAACAAAAAGTAGTCAGAAATGATATTTAGAAGCTTTTATCTCCCTCTAGAAGGAGCTCTGCCCCTCTATGTTACTGTGTGTTTTGCTGTGTTTTTGGGAGACTTATTTGAAGGGATGTTGAAACCATCTCGTTTTTAAATCCCAATCTGTTTTCTGTCCTTGATATGTGCAGATTTTCTTTCACCAAAAGGCAGCCCAAAAGAGGGTAGTGAGAGATGGACTTTGTCTAAAGAACAGTTTAATGCAATACATTCTCCAGTGTTCAGTACAGTTCCTAGCATTCTTTTCCCTCACCACTGATGTCCCAAAGGACAGCACACAGCTGCTCTGTGTGAGCATTCAGACTTCAGAGCTCAATATATTCATTATCCTGAGGGTACATTTCAATTATGTTTGAAGGTGTTGAGTCCTATGAAACTCAAGCCTCTGTCTCACTGCAAAGAAACAAGTATGGGCTTATATGACCTTCCAGAAGAAGGCTGCTGGTCAGAATGGGACCCCCTTTCTTTATCTGAGATTAGGCCTCCTTGTTTGTTCACCAGTCACTTCATCCTTGTAAAGCTGTGAAAGATACAGAGCTGTTTGGAAGACAAACTGAACCGTGCTTCCTTGGTCAGTTCTTCACCCCTCTCTCCCTGCCCATCCTGCAATAACATCCTTAAGTCTCAGTCATTAAAATGGTTATAAACAGGCCTTGGGAGATTATGGGTTTGCATCACAGTTACACAAAGATTATTTGAAGTGTAGTTAACACGGACCAGGACTTATCTCCCAAAGCTGTTTCACAACAAGCAGAACTACTAAAGACCTCATTCCAGATTGTTAGGAGATTAGAAAGGAAAGTTAAATGGGTCCATAGTGGGGGAAATTAAACACCTTTTAGAAAACAAGAATTTTTCTCAAAACAGATGCAAGAATGGTTAAGAGATAAACTCACTATTTTTCCTCAGGAATCTTCAGCACCAGACAGAAAACAACAACAAATAAACATGGCTGAAGCTATGTCCAAGATGAAGACTATCAGCCCCTGTACTGGATTGGCAACTGCTCCTTTCCCTAGAGTTGTAGCAGATGACAAATCTAGATGATGAAAAGGCCAAAGTTGTGTCAGCAAGAGGGTTGCTCTGCAACTCCTTTCCTAGCACCACAAAATTCCCATCCTGTTTCTCCAGGGTGAGTTCTGTTTCTCAAAATAAACCATTTGGTGGGTTTGTTGCACCTTTCCCCCAACCACAATCTCCTGTGGGAACCTCCTACAGCAAAACCACCCCTGAGATTCCACCTCAGTGTCTGGTTTGTTTAGCCTGCACCATGCAGCCTCCCGCTCGTAAGATCTTGTGTAAAAGGAGGAAGAGGGATTTGCTCTCTCTTAATCCCTGAACAAATGGGATTCATATCCCAGCAGTGCTGGCTTTGAGGACCAACTCGCTGACATATCTCCTTCATTTGAAAACGGAGACACACGGGGCAACTGTGCCTCCAAACTTGGCAAGCACCAGCCTGTGCTGTAAAAAAATCCTTCCTGCATTGGTGAGGACTTGGATCACAGAATCATAGAACACCCTGAACTGGGAGGGACCCACATGGGTCATTGAGTCCAGCTCCTGGCCCTGCACAGCACAACACCCAAAATACCACCACGTATCTTAGAGTGTCGTCCAAACACTCCTTGAGCTCTGGCAGGTTTGGGGCTGTGACCACTGCCATGGGGAGCCTGTTCAGTGCCCAACTGAAGAATCTGTGGGAAGAATCCAACCTAAACCTCCCCTGACACCACTTCATGAACAATGTAGACTGGATAAGACCAATCAGGTGTGAGTTACATCCCTCTGACACATACCACCACAACCGACCCCACCTTGTACTTTGGGAGTTGAAGTGCAATCTGCCTGTTCTCCTGTCCAAACCTTTCTGGTATATAACAAAAATAAACAAAGAACAGTCTCCAGTGCACAGGCCAAAGATCTTATATTTGCTGTAGGAAACATACACAAGCATCTTCCAATGGAAACAGTGTGATGTCTTCTTGCATGTCCAGAAATTTTTCATTCTGTCATAACAGTGTAGTCTCTCCATTCTTCTTCATAAGCCCTTCATCCCTCTTTGCTAATGGTTTACAATATAGAACAATTTAACTGTATATATTGATGTAAATCATGTCACCTTCTCTGTGAATTATATAAAATAATTCATACTGAAGAACTCATGGAAGGGGTTTTAAGGCTGCAATTCATCTTCTCTTTTCCATTACCCTGGGCAAGAATAAAAGCCAGATACAAATTTGGCTCTTTCCTTCAGAAAGGAAAAAATGTACTTATTTAGTACCTGAAACTAGTAGTTTCTCTAAGTTCATAAACTGGACTGTACAAGCTCTGTGGAAGATGTGTTAGTCCAAACTCCCTCCACTGACATCAGTGGAACTATGGACAGCAGACAGCATAATTTATATTGTTTCTGAAGTCCCAGCTTGTCAATAATACTAAAATCATTACAGATAAACACAGATTCTTTCCAATTTTTTAACTTCTTACCCACTAAATTTTCATATCAAGTCTAATCTATCAGTGCCTGTACAGTTGAAAATCACTGTTGGATGGTTTGATAGGAACTGCCCCTTTCCAACCTCATCTCTGGGGTGTAGAAGCTGTATTACCTCGGGAATGGGGAGTCCTTCCCCATGTCTACTCTCTCCTCACTGCATGCACAGAGTTTGGATTAGTACCATGGATTGGCAACCACTTCCCTCAAGTGGCCACCATGGCTATAACCAAGAATGACCCTGCAGATTCCCCAGGCTGGGGAGAAATAATTTTGTAATCTTTACATTCCTGCAGTTATTTGGAAAGCTTCCAGATTTCTTTTAAAGGAGTCATATTTTACTCAACTTGTATTTTCCCATCTCTGGTTGCCAACACTAGCCCACAGGGTTGCTGATTTGCACGTAAGACCTGATATTGAAATACAGGCACTTAAACAAGACTTGGGGATTTAAATTGGGTCCAATTTAGGTATATAAAATAAGACTTTCATACATTTTTTTCTCAACCTCACCACCAAAAGTGAGATTCAGATATCCATTTAGATGGCCACATCTGAGAACCTGGCACTCAAACATATACAAGCTCATTAAGTATGCAATTAGGGTCACCTAATTGTGGAATTGCACACAGGGGCAATTGCTTGGATTTCCTGTGGGGAAAAATGAGCATGAGTTTGCTGTGGAACAGAACATTCAAACTGTATGCAGCTGTACTTGTATGCACAAAATGCATGGAAAATCCTTGATGTGGGGCATCTGTGTTAAACCAGAAAAAGAGAGCCCCAGAAACTCAGGTATTAGGAGTTAACATTATAACAGCATGACTTTTGAAATCCCTCCTTGTACTGTCACTTTAAATGTTTTATTGATTAAGGCCTAGATTACTTAACCTAAAGCCCTATATTTATATTTAGCCAAGGTAAGTTATGAGTCACAAGTAATCCTTTTGATCCAGAGGTTGCCATGGGTCACCAGAGAAATGAGTTGAGTTATAATATCCTAGCAAACTAGCTGTGTGTATGGAAGAATAAATTAAATAAACTCTCCTTTAGAAGGTCTCAGTGATTCTACACTCTGTTTCTGTTTAACCAGAAAATGTTTTGTTTGTTTTCTCTTCTCCCCCAATCTAAAACTGAAATATATTTGTGATGACAGATGCAAATACAGTCGCTGATGTTTGTAGCCAGCTGAATTGTCTTTCCACTAAGGGTGTCAGCACTTCAGTCCCGAGCCTTCAGCTGAGAACTGTTCTTTAAAAACACACGTGAATAAATTTGACTCAGGTGACTTCTCTGTGCTGAACTGCACGTTGAAGCGGCATTACCCAGGCGTGTTTGCATCTGTCAGATTGGGTCAGCTGTTTACTACTATAGCCAAGCTAAGCTGATCTTCGTAATCTCCAGTACCTGCAAAACATGTGAAATACAAGTATGGGTCCAAGTATTCCCCTCTGTGTGCAACCCAGTTCTAGCCACAATGCAGTAAGTTATTTCAGTTCTCAGGCAGGCCAAGCCTGAAGACCCCAATGAGAACAGGAAATCTTTTTGTTCTTGCTTTTATAGTTTTGGACCATGTTAAACAAGGTGGTGAGTACCCACATCTCCCCTTCAAGTCCTGCAGGCCTGGCTTTGCGTCAGAATCTGCTTCACAGGCACTGCTGCCTGGGACAGTCACGGATGCAGAGAGCCCCCTCAGTGAGGGCGCTGTGTGAGGTGACTGCACAGCCACCCCTGTAATCCAACCTCATCTCTGGGGTGTAGAAGCCCCCGCGCACAGCTGGACCCCGCGCACACAGTGGCAGAGGACTGAGATCTCTGCATGCTCTGGGGGAGGACGCACAGTTGCTCTGGAGCCTGCAGAAGCTGTGCTTGCAAATTCTCTCTCTGGACACACAGGAAATTTTGCCTAACACTGGCCTGCTGACAGACCTTGAGCTTTAGAGCAGACATAGCCCAAGTCATAGGTCTGAATTCACTTTGAACTGAAATTGGTATCATAAAGTAGCAGAGCCGTTTGCTTTGTTTGCTTTCTTTGGTGTGGTTTATTTTTAAAATGTATGCATATTTCCAGGAAGCATCTTGAAAATTTATTTTTATCGTGGAAATGGAATGTTTCTTGGCTTTTTGTGAGTCTATTGGTGTATGCTTATGTCCTAGATCAAGTTAGTGTCAGCAGTTGCATACCAAAACCGTGTAGAGATTGAAACAGATGTGACTTCTCATCCAAAGCAGGTAGACCTTGCCCAGATGAAGCTGGATGACCAAAGGCTCACGGGACTGTCCACTGACTTCTTCTGACATAAACCTACTGAGGTTTACTGGGCTTGCTCAAAATATGAGATACCTCACAGTCATCACAAAACAGATGATGAGTCCCAGATGTTCAATGCTCATGGATTACTAAGGAAAGCAAATAGAGGGAACAACTTTTAAGGACTTAAACAAAAAATGTCTGGTCTGTTTTAGGTTCCTAACTTGCCAAGTGGGTGAGTATCTGTTCATAGCCAAAGAAGTGTGGCAGCCCTGGGGCTCCAAAGTCATTGCATTAAAAACTCTCCATGAGCTGGGACTATAGATCCCATGGAAATGTGGCAGCTGCTGCGGATTACTTCAGCCTCTGAGTCTTCTTTTAACAAATGCTCTAACTTTACAGCAGAAAAAACAGATTCATGAAAGAATCTTCATCCCAATAACTAGGGGGGACTGCGAAGAGTGATAGTTTCAGGGCTTTGAAATACATAATTGTCAAAACTCCCATTTTTTATTAAGTTGCTCTTCCATCCACACCAATATGTGGTTGTGTAATTAATTGGGCTTAGTTGCACTTAATCTAGAAGCATAACTCAGCGAAAGACTTGACCTCAAGAGATTTCCTGTTTTACAAGTGGCCTGTTTTTGAAACAAGAGGATAATGAGCAAAGGAATACTTTGCTACCCTGGTTCAGCAAATCGTTCCATATTGATAGACTCCAGTACTGAGCAATAGAAGATCCATTTGCTTCTTCTTTCCATATACCACCAGCATTTTCTTGTTCATCCACAGGAATTTAGATATTTATGTTAACCAAAAGCAGAGTTAGTCTGCAAAAGTGCCCTCTGCTTTTGCATGATCTTTTTTCTCTATATTTGATGCTCAGTTATTGATCTACAACTCAAAAGACCTTCTGCTTACCTACTTCTCTGATGACTCCATCCCAAAGCTGAATTCCTGTACTGCAATGTTCGGTTTTACAGGTTAATAGTTTGACATTTGCTTGAACACACAGGAACTCATTGGCAATTCATCATTCTGCCTTAGTTCCTTTTGTTGAATAGGCAGGTCCTGGTAAAGCTGACCTTTGCACAGGTTTAATGTTTCCCCTTCACACCTTCAAGGCTAAGGAGTTTGACTGACATCAATAATTAATTTTTGAACAAATACAGCACACCTTTTCCTATGGTTCCCCTCCAAGGTATGAGTCTTTGTGTATTGCAAAGGCATGTCATGAACAGGGGAGTCCAAAGGACACTGGTGTGGATCAAAGTCTAAGACTCATCTCAGTGCAGTTGTTAGTGCTGTGTCTCACCTCTGCTGTGCTGTCCTGTCCTCCTGGGTGCCACAGACCAGACAAAAATGTGTGTGTGCACTGCAGAGCTCAGTGCATTCAGGACAGGCTGGACCAGCCGCACTGAACAACTCAAATATCTGCTTTGGGCACATGTAATAACCACAACAGGTCATTATGGGAGCGGGGTCACTTCAATCAACTGTGTATGTCAGAGAAATTAAAAAGAAAAAAAAAAAAAATTCTTCAGATTCTGCCCAAGCAGGAAGTTCCCAGGGGCAAAAGAGGCCATAATGTGGAAAAACCCAGCAGCGGTCTTGCCCCTTCCTTTGCTGTTCTGGCCTGAATGGGAGGTCTTGGTTTGCAGGGCCATGTGAGGACTGGAACATTGCAGCAGGTCATCTCTCTTCCCTTTCATTTCCAGGTGATGTTTGGTGTAAGCCAGCCAAATGAAAGAGAAACTGTCTTCTTTGACAGTCTGATGGGAATTAAACACTCCCATGAGGTGATGGAGAAAAGGGGAGAGGATTCATGAAAACAGAATATTTACCTCTCCTGTTATAGCTGACCGCTGCTCATCTCTGATTTATTCATCTGAACTGGTCACCAGTATTGGCACAAAAAGCTTAACAGGCAGAAGAGGTTACTGTGAGAGTAAATGATGCAAACTTGGGAAAAAACTTTGCTATGTCTGCCTTGTCAACTTTGCTGTGTACATCAGTGTGTGCTGGCAACTGAGAAAAAGAACAGTTAAAAAGCAGCAAGTCATTAATGTGCACAGGTAATCTGTCTCATATTTTGCTTGCTGGGTATTTGTTATTATAATTTCTGATCTTTTCAAGGACATAGACTAAACAGCCAGGGTACTTTAAGTCATTATTATTTTTATCATTCTTCTATTTCTTTAAATGAAGCATCTTTGAAATATCCGATTTAAAATTTGGGTAAACAACCACCCCGATGCCTTCAGCTTTCAGAGTCCCGAATCCTCAGCCATGCTGGCCATGACTCGACCTTGCAAGAGACTGATCTGGGGAGAAGGGAGGAATCTGGACAACAGGTGCTCTGTCAGAATCCCTCGCCTTTGAGGGCAGCATAACTTACAGTGCAATTTGTATTGCAACATAAATCAGAGCTGCCTCAAGCTCCACGTAATTCCTCTGGTGCAGAGTCTGCAGTTCATGTGATACGGTGGGGGCTGAGGGCTGGTGGTGCAACAGATGTTGGTGAAGAAATGAAGTGACAAGTGACATGGCCTCCATGGCATCAGCCTCCAAAGAGAAGCGACGGACAAAGGCAGTTTTGTGATAGAGGCAACTCCTCAACAGCAGATAGGCAAAGGGAAGATTTGGAGACGGTATTTCAGTTATAGAAGGAGGTACACGGATGCTTTGGAACAGCCCAGAGCTCTACCTGCATCTTGAGAAAATGGTAAAAATCTGAATCAAAATGGAGGAAAAGTGAGATAAGTGGAGTCTGTCCTTCTGCATGCAAGGTGGAGGAGGATTTGCTTTGCTATTGAACATACGGAAATGTGGCCTGTCTGTCACATATAGAAAGGGAACACTGGTGCGTTTAGATTTGCAGGAGTGTTTCCAAATGTGCAGCATGTAACATTACAGGTTCTTCTGGGAGATGCTCAGTGAATCCTCTTGCAGGTGGCTATTTATGTCAGTCTCCATGGGCAGGAAGCAAGGGAAGATTTGTAGGTTGAGAAAGCCTGGGCTAAACTGTCTCTGGGAGGAACTACAGCCAGGTCTGTGCATTATGTTTTTATGAGATTCCATGTACATAAATCTGGATTGTAGCAGAGGGATCCACATGACCGTGCAGTGTCTGTGGCTGCTTAGCGGTGGTGGAGAGACACCTGCTTCTAAATACTGCTTTATATTTCCCTCTTGTCAATGAATCTGTGTGTTTGTAGATGCTCAGCTCCTGAGGAATTCCCACCACCTTCATTCCAAGAATGAACTGGAGCAGGTTCTCCCCATATGTCTAACTCTGCAGGGCCCAAGTCTTGTTGCCCAGCAAAGCCAGCATGAAGCCCGACAACACTGGCCACTTATAATGCCCCACATTCCAGTGCAAGGAATTGAACTATCTCCATTCTCTTGAGTATGACAATGCAGCTGTGCCACAAGCCCATGCAGATAAGGGCGCAGAAAATCCCCCTGAACCTTGCCGTCATGGTGTTTTGACCTCATTCTAGGGTAACTCTTGTATATGCTGTAATGTCCAGACACCAAAAGAGCAGCAAAGATTGATATTTCATGGCCATTGTAGGACAAACTCAAACATATGGACACAGGATGGAGGTGGGACATGGTTCTCATCTAGTCATACTCTTAAGTAATGTTCTTGTCACGAAACTGAAAAAATGGAAGTCACCTGGCACTAGAACAGATGTCACTGTTCTTCAACCAAACCCCACTTCTAATCCTCCTTTTTTTTAATGTATTTGAGACAGACTGTAACAAAAAAAAGGAGGGAGAAGGAAGTCTGGGGGAATCGTAGACCTTTACTGCACATACCGCAAAGAGGCAGCACGGTGGAAAGCACTGCTGAGCTTTGAGGAGCTGGCAGGCTTGTAAGTTTGTAGGCAGGGTTGCAGGCAGCTTCCCCTTTTACTGGAACTTGGAAAATTCATTAGGCCTGAAAATTGCCAGATCTACTCTGAAGGGAAGAGAGAAGAGTCATGTAAAGTTTGGAGAAAATTCAAACCGCTTTTTTTCTTTTTTTTTTTTTAATTTGCAGATTGTGAGAAATTGACCTGAGCTTCCAATTGTAAAATTCTGTCAAACATTTGTTGGGTGGGGTGTATCCAGCCAGGAGATATAGTGATGAAGTGTTGGGCCTGAGCAGTTTCTACTGGCAGAGATCTTCTGGAACCCAGGCTGGATTTTAGAGCTCCCAGCAGGAGCAAAGCTGGCCACCGGTGCTCATTCTGTTCTGCTGCTCCATCGGCACTAATCCATTCGTGCAGCAGCACCCCAGTTATTTATAGCTGACTTATATTCCAAAGTTGGTTATGATTTTGCACCAGAAGGATGCAGAAGGAAACCTGGAGGATGCCTAAGGCAGAGTGTTGTGCAGAGTGTGTATCCAAAGGGTGAGGGCAGGGGTAAGAGCATGGAGCAGGTTGATAATGAGTTCTGAAAGCCGGGATTTGTTGGCCGCTGATTAACACAATGGAAAACCGAGGTAGAGTGCAATTAGGAGGATTACCATGAGCTCACAACTCCTCCCCAGCTCCTGAGAGAGTGGTTTGTTCAACTGACCTTTTGTTGGGCTGGGCTGGAAAGATATAAATTAGCTCAATGCACGAATATTTTCATTTAATAAAACTGCCCCCAAATTTGTTTGGAGTTCCCAGGCTTCTTGGGAGAAAAAGAAAGAGATCTATTATGTTCTACAAAAACAATGACATTTTACCCTCTGTATTTACTCTTCCAATAGAAAATCTGCAGTTGGCCAAGGTCCCTATCACAGCAGCTCTCCCGCCCTGCATTCCACATGCCCTTACAAACACCCAAATCCACTTGGAAAAGCACTTGACTTCATTCACCAGTCAGGGCTTCACCTTCCCTGCAGTAAAACAGACTACACCAAAGTCTTCCTGACAGATAAACCCTTTTACCCTGAAGAAATTAAAAATAGATGGAGAAGAATAGAAAACCATTCAAAGATGTGCATGTGAAACCCAGGAGCTGCTGGAGCCACATTTTGGGCCATCCCCCAGGGGATTTGGAGCAGGCAGGTAGGGCAGGACCGCTTGATGCCCAGCAGCTGGTGAAGCCTGGGCTTGTCTTCCTCATGCCTGCTGCTTCCAAGCTGACCATTACAGGAGGGCAGGGCCTGGCCAAAACCACTGAAAGCTCAACAACAACCCAAAAATGTTCATTTGGAAACTCCAGCGGCATCCCTTGTGCAATGCTGCCTGGATGAAACACGCTGAGCTGTCCTCTCCAGCAATGGTGTGGGGAGGGTCAAGGGAAAGCAGCACCAAGGCTGGGGGACGTGGGGCAGTGTGAAGCAATCCCTCCTCCCTCTGCCTCAGCTCCTTTGAGCCGAGGCGCACACAGAGGTTTCGGGGCACACACTGTCCAGAAATTATCCCATTGCTTTTTTAATATCCCCAGTTTAAACCCTACGTGGTGTTCCAGAGACACAGATGTGGTACAAACAGGTGTGTCCATCATGCCCCAGTGCATTTCACAGAGCCTGAGACAGGCAGCACAACCTGAGGGGAAAGTACAAAAAATAAGGGGGGAATTTTATACACAGACAGGAAAGGGGAATCCTGGGCCAACCATAGAATGGTTTGGTTGGAAGGGACCTTAGAGATCTTCCTGTTATAACCCTCAGCCTCGGGCAGGGACACCTTCCAGCAGACTGGGTGGCTCCAAGCCCCATCAACCTGACAGGAATGACGTACCCACATCTCCTCTGGACATTCTGTGCCAGGGCCTTGTCACTCTCACAGGTAAGAATTTCTTCCTAAAATCCAGTCTAACCCTGCCCTCTGCTAGTTTGAAGCCATTCCCCCTTTGGGTGGCTGACAGCGCTGTGGTGCTCTGTATGCAGGGCAGATTCAGACACAGGTACTGAGATGGGTGACAGCAGTCTCAGGGGCACTGCAGAAATGTGGAGAAAGGGAATCATTGAAAAATCACTAAAATATCCTCTTTCCTTTGAAAATCTCCCCACGTGGTTTGCCTGAGCACCAAACAACTTAATTGTTGGATGCATTTAAGTAATATTAAACTCTGCCTTTTTTTCTCCATGTTCAAAGGAAAAGCGCCTGTATTGGTGTGATTCATTTTTTAAAGCCTTTTAAAAGTTCTCTTTGGCAACACCTCTTTGAAGTCTAATCCAATCTGCAATATATGTCTTCCAAGTTAATCCCAATTTTTGCAGGACAACCAGTAATGTTATATAAAAACCTTCCAAAGAACAACAGGAGTGCAAAGCACAAAATAGTGAAATCTCCTGATAAGGGGGATGATTCTGCTATTTACAACAGTATAAACCCCCAGTTACTTCAGCAGTGTGTTGCTCATGCAGGACTAGCCCTCCTGGAAACCAATTTACTTCTCAGTTTTGCTGGGTTTATTCTGTATTTGCCACTCAAAATGAGATTTAGGTTTAAAATGTTAATTTTTAATAAAGCAGCAGTTTTATTTTAGAAGCTTCCAGGAACTGGTTCTGGTTTGTGTTCATTGCAGAGCTTTATAGCTTTCTCAGGATCTCTAGACCTTCCATATGCATTTTCTAAGTACCTTCCTTCACAATCTGTGCTGTATTATGTGTGATCCCTGAAGACTGAAGTTAGGGACTCCTGATACAAAAGAAAGCACTGGGTTAAAAAAAAGGAGTGAAAAGACCCTTAAATGGAAAGGAATATCCATAAATGGAAATTAAATTCTAGGTTACTCTATCAATCCTTAAATATCACAAATAAAAATCTCTTTAGGGTTGGCAGACAAAGTTCTCTGGCTTCAAGTCAAAGAAGGAAAAATCAAACCTGGAAATAAGAGGTGAACTTTTAAACACAGTGTAAGTTATTAATAAAACAGTTTCCCAAGGGACATGATAGAGTCTCCATCACCTGAACTCTGTCTTATTGTCCATTAGGATTTTCCTCACTAGACCCCTTTCTCCAGCTAACCCTCCAACCCTCTGGTTCTCTGTCCCACAGGGTTAAACTGACCACCTCTGACCACCTTCCTCATCTCCAATCACCCTTTTTGCTCAGCCTAACAGGATGACTAACATAATTACACACCACAGAGATGGTTTTCTAAGCCTATGTTGGTTTTGACATTGACTGTTTCTACAAGGGCTTTTGTACCCTGAGGCTTCTCCATTGTTTTCCAAGAATATTTCGTCTAATGAATAAGCAACTCTTCTCACAGATTCTGCCTCTCCAAACCTTTTATTTGGAAAAATCCATAAAGCGGCTCTGTCACGTGCTGTAGAGCTTGGTGCAGGAACAATTTACTTGAGTGAGAGAAGGGAAGCCCCTGTTATTTGTGTGATCTCCAGGACCTTCCAAACAGGCAACTCTGCCCCCTGTGTCAGTACTCATCCCAGACTGAGTTGGGAAAGGCTTTATGGTAAGGTTTGCCCCAAAACCCCCCAAGCAGTGAACTATGTTCCTGCTTCTCTGTCATCAGAAGACCACCTGGGCAAAGGTGGTGTCCAGTCTGAGCTGTTTTGGGTTTGGTGGTTGGGCTTTACGTTCCTGGATGGTGGATGCAGGGATATGTTACACTCCTGAGCCAGCTTTTCTCAGCCACAACTGCTTTCCAGGACTTTCATTATGTGGCACAGGTGTTCTGCATTATAACTCATTTTTCCCTACCAGGGCTGTAAGGGGATAGGGCAGTTCTACTTATTATTGTCCTTTTTTTTTTTTTTGGAAATGATCTGCATTGGTGTTCACAGTTTGCTGATGGCTCATTTGTACCGTGAATGGTATTGATATGTCTGGTAATGTGACCCAGCAGATTTACTGCACAATTGGCAACATTAGAGAACCCTGAGACACCAGCCAAAACCCAGAATAGATTAGGTAGATTGCTATTGCAGATACAATATACATCTACAGTGTCCGTCTCAGGGTTCTTTTGGATGCTGCTAAATGTGTTGGCCATGGAACATAAATCTGTTTCCATCTGCATTTATTTACCTTGCAGAGTGCACATGATGTTGGTGTGTCATCTGTGCATGCACAAGTGCCCGTGTGTTCCTATATATGAGTTTAAACACAAGTATATTATGTATCTACCACATATTTTTTCAGTTCAAGAACCTCTCACATGTCATTCCATCTGTTCCCTTTTGCTGATGTAAAAGACGTGTTTAGTGATAAGTTATTTTTCCTTTATTCTCCTTCCTGAAGATGTGCTGTTGGTCTGAAAGAGAAAACATAATACAAATGTTTGCACAACAGGACATGAATGTAGCATAGACTTTACAAATAGAAAATAGTGATGTGTGGAGCTGATAAAACCCTAGGCAAGATCTTTCTGCAAAGAATGTGATGAAAACAGAATTTCCATTAAGAGCAATTTGTTGGCAGGATTTAATACATAAAATTTGCACTTTTCAGGAGATATATTTTGGTGCCCGGGTTTTCCTTTTCCCAGTGAAAAGACAAAGTTTTTAGCAGAAGAAAAGCACTGTCCATGGATTTCTTTTAGCTGGAATAACAATTTTCCACAGGAAAAAAACACCAGGTTTTTTTTTATTTTTTTGTGGGGTTTTTTTTTGTTTGTTTTTTTTTTTTTTTTTTAATGAGATCTAGCTGTGTGGTTTTCTGGCTTCACACAGAAATTTCAAAACTGGCTGAAAGTGGTATCTGTCTAGATGAACAAACCTAAGTTAGATTTAGGTCATATGTTAAACACTCATGTCCCAAATCTTTGCCCTGTGGCCTGTATGACTTCACAGTGTTTCACTAGCATAATCTGACCCCTATGTCAGACTGATAAACAGCTCATTAGATCATGCTGCCATCTTCAGAGTGGGCTGACCCCTTTTTCTGGTCAAAAAACTGCTCACCTCACTTGTGATAAGCAGAGGACTCAACAACTGGTTAGGGAAGTAATAAATTTGTGCAGCCATAGTGGGGAAGGACATAGCCCCTACTGCAAAGGTTGCACAATAACATGGCACAGTTATTATATGATTTTTAGCTGAGAAAACCCCTATTTGCATCCTGGAATTGATTTTACCAAGTTCATACCTCAAGGTGACTTATGCAAACCCAGCAGTTGTTGGGTTTTTTAGGCAGCCAGGGGCTGCTACAGATCTGAAGACACTAAATTCATTCAAGTATGACAAACTGAAGTTAAAAAAAAGGATTAAAATGTCCACATCCCCTGTGGTAAATATCTGTGCTGTTGTCACGCCCTCCTCTAAACTTCACCTCCCATGGAAGCTTTCCCAGAATCAAAACACCTACGGCTACGGGTTTCTTTTTTCCTGGCTGCAGAAGACCTGGCCTTGAGCAAAAAGCAGTGGAAGAATTCTGGCAAAAATAATTCCTCTGTTTTTACCAGAGTTACATTTCCAAGAACACAGCCTCTTAAGAAAAGGTAGAGCAACTTATTCTTTTGATTTGAAACTGAAAACTGAGATTCTACTCCTCATTTCTGTCTCCTCTGCCTAGAAAAAACGTTAGAAATGTCAGTGGCTTTGCAGACCTACAAAATTCACTCCGAGCTGTTCTGAAAATAAACAGCATCAAAACTAGATAGTTTTGCTGAAATAAAACCCTGCAGTAATAAAACAAATGACTAACACTTTCTATTGGTCTACATAGCATAGAACACGAAACATACATGTAAGCAAATCAAGATGGATGAGTCATCTTGACTTAATAAAACTTACAAATACTTGCTAAATATTTGAGAAGTCACATGCCAGGAGCCTTCATCACTTGTTTTGTTAGACTCCTGCTTTGCCAAGTCAAAACAGTCAGAAATCATAAAAAATAATCCACACAATCTGTCTGAAAACACAGTTTTCTCGCATTGTTTTTCTTGCTTTACAGCAGCAAGTCCCTCATTCTGCCATCAAAATTTTGCAATAGAGAGCATGACTTCCTCTTCATAAGGTAAGCAAATGTTTTGCATTTATCAAGTTCCCAGAGTCTAAATGGAGAGAGAGTCAGCAGACCTCACATGTTTATGTTTCTTTACTGGAAATGAGCCACGGGAAGTTGCAGTTAAAAGGCTGCTGTGTCTTGGGGTTCAAGCGACACAATAGGCTTCAATGACTTTAACACTGCTGAACGTCTGAAGCTCTGTTTGCCTTAAATATGAATTATAAGTGCTGAGAACCTCTCCAAACAGGGCTGGAAAACAAAACTACATTTATTCATGAAGCCCACTGCTGGTTCAGGTTGGTTCACAATCTTGTTTTCCCATTAAGAAAATAATAATTGCCCTCTCCTCTGGACCACCAATCTAAACCGCATCCAACCGAGATGTTCAACATCTGGGTTTCTCTGGACACATTCTCCCTCTTCTCTTGGAAATTTTGCCTGAGTTCAATTTGGAGTTGTGATTTTTTTTCTTAAATTTAGGAGGGGATATCCAGATGTTTAGTAATCCCTCTGGGTTATTGTGCCAGTTAGGCTGCTGACCACCCTGAAATTTCAGCTCTGTCCATTGTCTGTGAGTAGATCAAAGCAATCCCGAATGTGCAGCGAGATAAGTGCTTTGGGGATGGTCAGACCTTCAGCTCAGGAGCAGCAGGCACAGCCTGCACCAGTGATAAACATGATGTGTTCAAGATACGGTGGGCTTACTGTGCCAATGCATGCACACAAGGACTGAGGCTTCCCAGAAATGTCAGGCTCTTTAAACATGCCAAGAAGTGAAAACCTCAATTGGTTTCTGGAAAGAAATATTGCAAGGTAACCCAGCAGTGCACAGAAAGTCCACACAGGTGACAAGAAAAACTTGTCACTTCGAACAAAAGCAGGGGATACAGCTGGACAGGTGGAAGAACAGCAGGTTCCATGCCAATTTCCCTCCAAGTTACCTGTAGAGGTTGAACCTGTTACTCACTAAGCAGAAATGTAATAATCAACAGCGAAACCGGCTGCTCTTCCCTTGCAACTGTGCTCCATAAATCAGAGCTCAGGTGTGGCCCTTTGGCAACAGAGATAAATAAGTGATTGAATGTCAGTGGAACAAAACAAGCGACGGAAAGGGCTAAACGGCATACACTGAGTTGCTGGGGAATTACATTAGCTTAATTGACCGTAGATGGATAAAATTTCTCTCATTACCTGCCTGTTGCGTTTCATTTGCCATCGAAAGGCTTAGTGCAGCTTTAGGTCTCTGCTGTGCACATGTTCAGTGCCTGGGAGGAGTTGGTGCTCTGTTGAGCCAGAGTTCTGCAGTTATAAACAGGAAGCAATATCATTTAGCTTTTAATGTAACATTTGTGTCCCACAGCCTTCCTCCTGTCAGAATTCATCATTTATCTCTGACACTGAGGAGGAACCGCAGCATTACTGGGAAAAGGAGACAAGTTGCTCCTTTTTGGAGATGGCCCCTCTCCAGCTTTGCTACAGCTCAGCCTTTGTGCCCTGGGACAGCAGGATATTGAACTCCAGTTGTAACTACAGAAGTCAAATTTCCAACTGACTGATCAGCTTTCCCACAAATGTACCCAGCAGTAACATATGAATCACCTTTAACCCTGGAAGCTGTCGTTTGTCCCACATGGCACTCCTTTTTTCACTGTTGTCTGCAAGTGTAGGTGGCACACACTCCACAGACAAACTTGTGCAAAACAAAAACTTATGAACATAAATGATTTTGGAGAAGCTTGTCTGAGCAGTATATAGGGCAGTACTGGAGCCCTGGTGAGAAATAATACAGCCAAACCCTCATTCACAGAGAGCAAATAATTTTTCCCATTCTATCTACTTATTTCTGGAGCCTTGCTGTGCTCAACATCTTCTGTCCCTTTGCTTTGGGTCCTAAAAGAAGCCACTAATTTTGAATTAAAATGGATCCTCCATGTCCTGCTCTTCATGGTGCACACAAAGGGAAAATGTTCAAAGTTAAGCAACCAGTAGCTATAAGAAAACACGTTGACCAAGTGACATTTTTTTCAAGGTTAAATGCATAGGACATCAGAGTGACATTTTCCTGTGGGGCCGTAGGGTCACCATGACTGTTCTGATCTGCTCCATCTCTTTGAAGGCTGTTTTCAAACACATTTTTTTTAAGCAGCCAATGACTGTGATGAACAGAGTTGCTTCACTATTTACATTTTGGTGTGTATTAGTCTCTGAATAAAGAACTATAAATTTGTAGGCTTTTTAAATTTTTCCAGTCAAAACAAGAGTAGGAGGGATGCAAAGACGACAGCCCTTTCCAGACAGTCTTTGTCCACAGCATACCTCTTGTCCCTGGACCCTGAACCTTTCAGCACATGTGGGGTTTTTAGTGAACAAATCAGGTTTTTATTGAGGGGCTGCTGACTGCCTTCCTTGGGCGAGATGGCCAATGATACAGAGGTCTCTGCTAGTCACACCTATACAAAAACCCAAATTATATTAGAGGAAATAGTATGTGGTATATTTGTGGTTAATGCACAGTTTTTTAACGTAATTTTCCATGTAATATTGCACATTGTGAGCAGGTATTAGAAATCACTGCTGCCTTAACTTGTGTTTGGTTCTTAAGTGAATTTCCTTTTTTCCTGAACCCACTGCTGGTACCTTCTCAAATCCTTGCCTCAGGCCTTTTAAAAATCCATGTTTCTGTATCAGTGGCTAGATGTTGTACTATCTCTTTTTAGTTGTAAAATTTCACAGTGGGAATCCAAAAAAATCAACCTGACAGCTGAGCAGTATTGCCTCTGCCAGAAGAAGTGGAGCTTTAGACAATTCTGTGTATGAAATGAAAACAGCACAAAGCTCTTTTACAACCTATTAACATTACTGACATTTAATTTCACTTAACACAGATCTTGTGGAGTATGGGAAATGAGCATCATTAAAACACCACTGTACTGGTAATATCTGTGGTGGCAACACTGGTTTATTTTCCACAAAGTTTACTTATTATTACAATTATTACAATTATTACTATTATTATTATTCATATCAGTGCACAGTCCTAAAATGTCTAGAAGATGAACAGATTTCATGAATTGTACAAAAACCTCATATGAGCATGAATAGGGATTTTAGCAATAAGCACAGAACAGAAGGACAAATTTTGTAGAAGATCCAGCAGCCACCTGGGATCAGCTGGAACATGCACAGGGCACTTTTGGACCAGAAGGATATGCTGTTACATTGTTTCTGTTTGTCTTCAGGAAAATTTGTACCTCCCAAGAATATGGTACTATTTGTATGAAGAAGGGAAAAAAAACTGCAATGTTTTGGCCTTTGGAGAAAAAAAAATATGTTCTTACTTGAGTCACTGTTTTTCAACATTTAGGGACACCAATTCTACAAACACTTTCAGTTATTTTTAAAAAGCTTATGTGGAGAATATGCAGACAGTTATTAAGTCATTTGTCTGTTGCAACAGAAGATTAGGAAGGGTTTGATCTTCACTCAGGGAAGGACATTGTCTTTACTCATAAAACCTTTCCTTTGAACATGCAGGGGTTCCTAACGTGGGCCTGGATTGCACCCCCACTCCTGCCCTACTAAACCCTGGGGCAGCTTTTCCCTGGGGACTTTCCTGTACATCATCCAGGCAGGAGGGCAGTGGCTGCTCCCCTCCTCCAGCCCCAGCTCCGTCACTGCGAATCCCCTCGTGGACCGAACCGTGGTTCACAAGCTCCAGACATCCCCTGGGATCCCAGAGGTCTGGTTGCTTCCTGGATAGACCTTTTTCTCCAGATCCTCCCGAGAGCTTCAGTGTTGCTGCTGCCCAGCCTCACCCTTCAGAGCTGATGCAGAGGCTGCTCCCTGGACCACCTGGGGGTTCTCTTCCCACTCCAAGATGGAAAGACAATACAGGCTCACATGCGGTATGGTGAAAAAACAGACACCTCTCTTGGGAATTCCCTCTGGGAATTTTTCAGGAATATGAAAAAGCTAAAGACTATAACCCCACAGCAAAACAAACTCAACAAAGCGATTTATAAACTGATTTTGGAATTCTTTTGTATTTGTTGGCTGCTTTCAAGGAAATCACTCAATAATATATATTAATGACAATAACTTCACTCTATTATGTTTTTAACTACTGAAATTCAGTGGCCAAACCATGGAGGGTAAGATTTATACAATTAGTTATTTATTAGTGCTGAAATTTTAATGAATAAGACTCTCGTTCCATTACTGGAATACTTAAATGGAATGGCATTTTTCCTTTTTGATAGTATCTGCCTTGGTGTCTCCTTCACTTCATAAACAGGGACACATCAAAGATTTTACACTACTGTAAAAAACTCTGAAATATAATTTAGTGCTCCTATATGCCTGTTTTCCTAGGATTTTCAGAATATGGAACTTATTTTCATTTCTGAGTATCTTAAAAGTCTTAGCACCCCTTCCTTTTTAGTAATCTTCTTTGTGTTTGCTGTGCACTACGGTCCTTCTAATAAAACAAAATATTCAGACTCCCATTTTACAAGCTTTTAAAAGAACACCAGACTCCAGTGACTTGGTAAACCTCCTTTTTTCACCCAAAGCTTAAAAAAAAAAGGAGTAGATAACTTGGGAATGTGTGGCATTCTTATTTGCCTCAAAAGCCTTTGATTTGACAGTACTTGCAACCACATTTTGTACGCAGTGGTTCAAGACAAGCAGTAACTGGGTCTGCTTATCTGGGGCTCTGCAGATCCTTGGTGGGAATGACTCTCTTCACATAAAATCCAAGCAAAACGTACCTTTGCTCTATTCTTTAACTGCACACGGAAAGTTAAGGAATTCTGGCAGTTTTTACTCAAATGTAGGGGGAATGGTATATTTTAAATTCAATTTCAGTATCTTTATTTGGTGTCTTCGGGAGTAAGATCTTTCATTGGGCCTGAAGGGGGAATGTTCTGTCACAGTAACAATACTACTCATAATATCAGAGTTTCAGGTTTTTTCTTCAAATTCATTTAAGTATATTCTACTTACAGCTTTGCAAGTCTTTAAAATGACCTCACAGAATTCTGATCCAGGTCCTAAAATGCTTCAAATTGACTGAAAATTCAATATCAAGAAAAAAGAGACACCACAGGCTAGCCAAAAATTCTAGAAAACCTAGTGACTACATGACACTGAAAGTATATTTTCCATTTTCAAAAATCTGTTTAAGTAATTTCTAAAACCTCTCCATTATTTTGTCCCTTGAGTGTTTGATTTCTACAAATGAAAACAAGTAATTTCAAAACGTGGGAGCTGCTGATTATTTTCACAGAGTGATTTCCTCTAGCCCTACATTTCTTAAGTTAGTAAAAATGAAAAAAATTGCCATTAGCCGATTACATTTATCTTATGTATTCTGCATGTACAAACCCCCTACGACCAAATAAGCTTTATTTTTATACCAAAAAATGGGAAGAGGTTTTGAGCTAAGAAAATGTGTTTTCTCTGCATCAGCAGAAATAACAGACAGAGAAACAGCTGAAATATCAGTGGTGGATCATAAGCCCCTTCTCATGTTAGTCTGTGCAGCTGAACTGTATGATAGCAGCTTGTTAGGCTGTAGGTTTTTATTGAAATGCCTATTGAGTAAAACATAATTCATGCTGCTGCTCGCCCTTAAAACAGGAAATAATATACCCATTTAACTTAATCACAATTTATATTACATGTGCATATTTCTAAACAAGTGCTGTAGATGGAGAGTTTGGTAGCAATAATATTTATGAATTACACTTTTAGTTAGCAAAGGAAAATGTGTGACCTCTTACATTTTGTTTGACATTTGAATTTGGTATCCCGTATATGTGACACGGGTGATGGATGCTTATTAACACAGTGTATAAACAGGAAATGCTTCTAAGCTGACCATTTATTAGTGCAGTATGTGTTCAATCTGAAATTTGAATTTTAGCTGCAGTATTCTCTGATGACTGCAGAGCTGAAATATAGGTGGGTTACTTTTTTGTTTTGTTTTGGCTTTTCTTCTTGTTTGCTTTTCTCTACAGAATGGGCAGATTTAGCAGTGTAAATTTTGTATCCAAATCAACTTTCCCTATGGAACTTGAGTAAGTACATGAACACAAAGACTTTTCTTTGAAGTGTAAAAAACAGAGACATAGGAAACATATCAAGCGAAATAATTTTGTAGAATTCATAGTGAATTTTCCTGGTTAAATAAATAACTATGCACCCACATTCCTCTCCGTGTCCTGACGTATGCACTGCGCCATTTCCCCCTTTCCTTCACTACTGCAGAAAGGCAGGGAAGCATCATTCCTTCCCCAGAAGTCTGACAGCTGATCCACTTTGGATCTGTCCTCCAGGACTGGAGACATCATAATTTTTCACTCACACTTAATTGCTCCTTCTAAAGAACCCACCCTTAAATTCCTGACAAATATCTGAAAAGCTTTGTCAGTGAAAGTTTCAACACTTCATCTCATCAAAGCAGAAGTGAAAAACTCCACGTATTTAGGAGGTTTCTCCCAGCAGAGAACAAGAATATAGTCTTTTTCCTAAAAAGAAGGCAGTCCTCTCCACTTTTCCTGATGATTTACTGGAGGAAATAGATAGAATAATACAGAGACACAGTTTCCCTTTCTGTATTCCATTTAAAACGAGCCCTCAGGAGAGGGAACACGTATCTATTTTTCCTAAGCACAGCCTTAATATTCCAAAGCATTTGGATAAAATTTATTTGTTTAATAAAAGACCTACGATGACATGCTAAAGTGACTCAAAGGGAAGATTTTATTTTGAATATCTCTGTCCAAAGAGTTCTACTGTATTGCACAGTGTAGGTCAAGGAAATTATTGTCTATGTAAAAAGTCAGTAGAGAACTTCCAGCCAGCTATTAAGAGCAGCAGGTATGAGACCATCTCGACCGTTACTGCTAACGCTGAATACCTTCACTAAATACACAGCTCTCCACAGTGCAGGACCCAATCACAGGAAGGTTAGCAACCTGGAAATTGAAACTGGCAGATCTTTAATCTAACATTCTGCTTTTCAGTGGAAAAAAGTAACGTCTTTATAGATGAGAGTCAAAGGTTAAATTTAGTTTGTATCAAATTACAAAAATATGCTTTCGGTGAGGTTAGATTCTCATGCTCAGAGCAATTCAAACTGTAATGAAAGCAAACATTGAAAGAGATAATCCCATTAAAGATGAACTATTCACTTTAACCTCAAATATTTGGTAACTAAAATAAAACCATCCTAGTAGGAGGATGAAGTTCAGCTCTTAAGGGAAACTGGAACTCAGTATTATACCTCAGACTGCACAAGGAAACAAAAAAAGAGCTCTCCTGTTTCTAAAATAAAATGTTATTTGGGGGGAACAAATTAATTCATGTTCTTCTTTTGAGGTCTACACAAAACAGTGGTGACCTTTCTGGCAGTGTGTGCTTGTACAGTGAGGGTAAACCGTGCTTTTCTCCCAACAGCAGCTCGTGCAGACACAGGGAACCCGCGCTGCGCTGCCGACAGCGGGGAGTGAGGAGCGGGGGATGGATGCCTGCACTGGGAAGCAGCTCAGAGCCCCGGGTGGCATCCCACTGCCCAGCTCTGTGCCTGCTCCTCCTCCTAACTCCACCGGCGCCGGATGGCTCCTTTCGTGTCAGCCCCCTCAGCCATGCAGCTGGTTTCTGAGAGGGAACTAATTCTGATAAAAACCTTGAGTTTCAGCTCAAAATAAAATGTGAACAACCCTGATTTCAGCGTCCCCAGTCTGCCCCTTGAGCCACCCCAGCCTGGCACGACGAGGGAGCACAGTGGGACCCCTAACGTGGGGCTTGGCCTGGGTACTCCGTGTGGTTTGGAGGTCCTGCTGGTTTCAGATTATCCACTGCTCCAAACAAAAAGGGGAGCAAGAAATATTTGTAAAGCCCCATTGCTAAAGAATTGAGCTCTTTAATATAATGTGACAAAGCTTTTGACTTTCAAGAAATACCAAAAAACATCTTTAATCCCTGAACTTCTGATACCCCATTGAAAACTCACCCATAAATGCAGCCACAGCCAGAGCCTTTCTTCATTCCCCAGAGGCTTGGATGATGATTTAAAGAATTTGGGAAGAGTCTCATATTCTTTCCTTTTACAACTTAAAATAGACTGAAAAGATCTTTTTTTTTTTTAAGGTTAAGAAAAAATATCATAGACTGATATTTCTTTTTTATGCCAAGTTTCAGCCTGGAGAAAATTTTATGGCTGAGTTCTAATCCACTGCAACCCCTGGTTTATAACAGAAATGCTGACACGATGATAACTGCAGCGCTACGAATGCTGGCGCTATGATATTTATTGCTCCCTGGTGCCAGCTGGGGTTAATCCTTATTAAATGCATTCATTTTCTGGCCTGGTGGAGAACAGATCACTCAGTGATCAGCCAGAGTTTGGGTCCCTGCTAGCGTTAATGGAAGATATCACAGAAGACACAGTAAGTGAGGAGTCTTTAAGGGGGCTACTGAAGGTGTTTCTGGGGATTAAGTGGCCTTCTCCGGGGGCTTGAGCTCAAATCCAGAGTGTCTGTACCGAGAAGTGTCTTTGCTGCAATGGAACAGCACATGCTGGGAACTTTGTTCTTTTTAGTATCAAGGAAGGTTACGAAAGGAAACGTGATGTGGTCAAGTACCTGCACAATCAGCAGTGGAACAGACCCCACTGGTTAAGAATTATCAATCTCCCCGGTGATATCCCAGGTGGGATATCCAGGTGTGAACCCAAGTATCCCAAATGTGTGAACCCAAATATCCCAAATCCTTTGACACTGAACTGTCCTCTTGAACAGTGTTGGAAGAGTGGAGGAATGACAAGATCCCTGTTCAATACACACCAACTTACTCTTTCAATGTCTACCAGAGAAAGTGAAAACTAAAGCTTAATTTTATTCACAAGTTTTTCACATCCCACCCTCACACACATTTATATTTTAGCAACAAAGGAACTGAAAATCTCACAAAAATTTCTCCATAAAGCTATGTGTGACTATGGGTAAATTTTTCCCAGAGATTTATACACCAACATGGTGCTTGCTGTATTTATATGGCAAACTGGATAAACATGAGGAAAGCTGCAGATTCAGTTTAGAAAAGTGTAGGATACAGTGTGCATTTTTGAATTTTGCTCTTGCTCTGGGTTCTGCAGAATGAGCCTCAGCTCACCTGCCAAGCTCTCAGTCTGCAGAACTAAAGCAAAGGGGGTTGCTTGCTATAAAAAAAAAATTGCGGGACCAAAGGAGTGAGCATGTGTGCAAAGTTCACCATGAGTTCAGTGAATGATCATATTTTCCCCACAATAATAAATACTTCTATAATTTATAAATGCCTCGAAAGGCTGAGATATGTGGGGGATGCAGAATCAAAGTGGCTTGACAGGAGAGAGACAAAGGAATGAGCCAGAGAGTGAACTGACTACTAAAATTCCTCGTCTCTGATTTGTTTCTTTTAGAACTTGTCCCCAGAGAAAAGGCTGCACTTTCTAGAGAGGCTTAAAAAATCAAAAGAAATCCTCTGGGCTTGTGAACAGCCAAGAAGAATTTAAAAAACCTTCAATTTGAACACAGAGCCAAAGAGTAATACTCAAGATTTTCTGCTCTCCATTTGATAATCATTTTTTAAAATATGAGCAATTAGATGGGGAGAAAAGTCAGGCTTTTTATTAAAAGATTAAAATCAGAGATGTTTTCTTCATTTCAAGGCAATGTTCTGCCTTGTTACATGGAAGCTTTCTAGTAAAAGAGAACCAAAGTAATTTTCATCAGAACTACTTAAAAGAAAAACAAGAAATGTTCAAGAGAACAGAAAGCCATGTTTTCAGTATTAGGAAAAACATGAATGTTTTTATTAAAAAGTAATTTTGAAAGAAATGGGGCTAATACACTTTCCCTTGATATTCAGAGAAGCTGGAAATCAAAATAAAAATAGCTTTATTTTTGTTTAAAATTTCCACAGGGCAAAATGCAATGTCATGACCTTGTCTAACAGATGGAAAATAGAAAAATGTTCATGTGAAGAGAACAGCCACTGGAACATTCAGGGAGGTGCCTTTAGGAGGCAAAAATTACTCATTTTCATTTACCCTCTGTCAGGTACGAAGGTTTTGTGTTGAACCATGGACTCCAGGGAAGCAGGACAGGCCAAGCACAGGGCTGCAAGGTCTGAGTGTCCCCAAAGCCTAGGAATTTTTAATGGGAGCTGGGAGGGGGGAGTGCATGGCAGAGCTAGCTAGCATCAACAGCATGGAGCTGTGGAAGGACAGGCAGGGCCAGCCAGACACTGCTGCTTCACCCCAGAGCTGTCCACTGCTCCAGCCAAAGGAGAAAAGGGTTTGGGCAAAGACGGGCACTATGCACTTGGCAAAACTCCTGGCACAGAGAAATTACTAACAGGAGAAAAGGACGATATTAAATCCAATTGAAACATTGGCAGGGGTGCCAGAAGCTTTCACATAATCGGAGGTTAGAAAAGATCTCCAAGATCATCAAGTCCATTTCATGGCCTTCTCTGCACAACGGAGGGGGAAATTCAGAGGTTCCTTACTTGTAGGGCTGCTTAGCCTCCCTTGGCTGCTAATTCGTTCTCTGCCATCATTTGGAAGAAGGATTGAGCTCTTCAACTGGAAGAAATGTTTTCTCACCCGTTAGCCATTTGATACAGAGACAGATTCTCACAGAAATCAAACACAGCCTCTTATTAACTGCTCCACCAGCACAGACTGGTCCAACACAGCTTTGTACATCTTTGAAGTTCCCAGCTTAAGTGAGCCAGGTCTTTTTATAAGGTTGCATGTGAAAATGTCAGAAGAATGAAACCATTTGCAGATGGTGGAGTGATAAAGATGGTACAATATCTCACTTGTGTTTGCCCCCATTTCCTTGGGAAGAAAAGAAAAGTAAAAGGGAGAAAGGGGGAAAAAAAAAAAAAAAAGCAGTGGAAGAACAGAGAAACTCCGAACTCCAACAAACAAAATTCCTTTGACAAATCAGTGTTGAAGGAGTTAGTGAGATTTCTGGCAAAACCACCAGGACTCTGAAGACAAGCCGACTGCTGCAATATTTATTACTTTGCTTTCATGAAACTTCTGACATCAAGGACTTTCGTAGTGACTGATTTTTGTCAGAATAATGCTGTAGGAACTGGAAGTGACAGATGATTTTCTTGGACATGAAGCCTGTGCGTAATGGCATGAGAAAGAGGACATAAAAAAGTCTGCCCTGAAGCAGCTTAATGCGGCCCTGGAGAGCAGAGCTGTTATCACAGCTTACTGATGCAGTCACAGCAAGAGGGTCTGTTACACAGAAATGGATCCCGAAGTCACACAGTTCAGCATGAGAAAGGTTTCCTGAGTTGTGCTCCCTTACGACAGCCTTGTGGAGCCTGGTGCTTCCAGGAGGAAATCAAGCAGAGGGACGTACCTCCAGAAATGAAATAGCAACTGGCTTCACTGTGTCATGTCCGGCCCCTGCACTGCAGCACCAGAAGATCACATGCAGCAACAGTAAATGTGCTGAGCTTGACTGCCCATTGCTGGGGCTTGTGGCTGGGTTCCAGACCAGCCATGGTATCACAGAAACTTGTGGGCAGACAACTCTTCAAATGTAATTAATACAGAGAATCTAGGGTTATGTGAATATAGAAAAGCTGGGGAATAATTTAACAAGTAGTCAAAGAGTCATGGAGGATATTTTCAAAAGAAACTATTGATTAAAATATTAACCTCCCTTGTCTCAAATACACAGGTCTTTGAAATTGCTCCAAGCCCCATCCAACCTGGCCTTGAACATTTCCAGGAATGGGGCACGGACAGCTTCTCTGGGCAACCTGTGCCACTATTTCACCACCTCACAGGGAAGAGTATCTTCCTAATATCTAATCTAACCTGCCCTCTGTGATTTTAAAGCCATTCCCCACTGTCCCTTAGGGGAGATACCTGTTCTGATTTTCTTCCCATCAGAAGGTTTCAGTGTTGAAAATCAGAGATGGAGTCACAGTGCTCTGCAACAGAACTGATACTTTTAAACCTAAGGGCCAGTGTGGCAGCAAGATATCATAATCTTCTCTGGATATCTCAGTACCTTCTCTGTGCTTATAAAAAGGTGTATAAACACCTTTTTTTGCTTTTACACTTCAGGCAGTGTAATCATGCTTGCTTTCAGTGGAAATGTTGTGAGGCATATAGTTGCTGTTTATATATTTTGGTGCAAAAAAGCAAAATCTTTTCAGACCGCAAACTATGTATTTATTAAAATAATATTTCGTTTTGACTTGCCTAAATATTAGTTGTACATTTGGAAGCGGGGTTTATCCAAGGCATAAATCTGCCTGAATAAAAATCAGAGCAAAATGCTTTACATTTACTTACATTAGAAGTGTAGAAGATTACCTTCCTGAATGATAGGTACAACTCTTACTGGCACAGGGAAGTACTGTCACAATCAGGCAATGTATCACTCTGGAACGTGCTGCAACTCCTTTTGTCTTTTTTGTTACACAGAAAAGGAAAAATAAGGAACTACTATTGAAACATCCATATGTGTGAGGCCATTAGTGGGAATTTATAATTCATACAGTCTCACAGAATGTGACAGGATTTCCAAGTACTGAACTGGCAGACACTTAGAGATGCTGTAAATTAACCCACACGTGAACCTGCCGACTCTGTCCTTTCTCTTCGTTGCCTCATTTCAACTGAATTGACAAGACAGGATTTCTCTCTGGATCCTGGTACATTACATACACCTGTCAAGCAGAAGCTTTGAGTCAGCCCTGGGGAGCACCTTTAAAAGACAGTCCTGCAATACCAATGAATTCTCCATCCACTGGCAGTCCGGTTTCTTAATAAGATCATCGATTTAAGAACACACTGACCAAGCCACTGCCATTTTCATGCACATGCTCAGCGCAAAGAATGATAATACCTGGGGTTGGACCTGCACCTCCTCTTGCACACCCACAAATGAGGGTAGGTCTCGGCAGCAGCCAAAGCGCAGTGCCTTGTGTCAGAAGGGAAGGCAAGGAAAATGTTGTCCAGAGAAGCCGTGGATTCCTCATCCCTAGAAGGGTTCAAGGCCAGGTTGGAGGGGGCTTGGAGCAACCTGGGATCGTGGAAGGTGTCCCTGCCCACGGCAGGGGGTTGGGATGAGATGAGCTTTGAGGTCACTTTCAGCACAAACCATTCTGTGACTGTATGATAAGGTCTCCTCGCCAGGCAGTGGCTGCTGTGTTTGCAGGGGTACGCGGCCCTGCAGGATGCAGCACGGGATGCTTCTGCAGGAAGTCTGGCCTGCAGTGAGATACAGCTCCAAGTACTGAGATTTGACAGTAACTCTCAGGAGTGTTGCTGATATCTCCAAGCCAATATTACAGTATCCTGGCCCCACTGCTTTGCTAAGAGCTGGGCAGACAGAGCGCTGCTCCCCGGGGCTGCCATGAACAGCCTGCAGGTTATTCCGAGCAACTGCTCCCTTGACTTCTTTCTCCCAAAGATTCATGCAAGAGGCTTGAGTGCTCAGCTGGGTCCAGGGGACACCCTCTCCACTGCTCCAGAGCTGGGGAGTCACTGGTCTGCACACGTACCTCTCCAAATCCTGGCTGCCTGTTCAGGAATGCAGATACCAGCTCTGCCCTGGGCTCATAAAACAAGTGAAGTGTTGCCTTGCGTTTCAGAAAGAATGTCTTAACACCAGCACGACTTTGCTGGCTGCTTTTATGCAAAACCTCCTGTTTGCTTTGTAAAAGATGGGAGGATTCAGCTGAGTTTAAACTGGGCTAAAGTATGTCACTGATTTTTTTCTTTTTTATTGTATTTTTTCAGTGTATGCTGGCTCCTAAATTTATGAACTATTTTTAAAGGACTCCTTACATAAGCATATTTAGATGGTTTAAATTTGTTCTTAATAAGTGGAAAGATTTACTAAAACAGGCCTGATGTGATGACTTGGGAGGGATTATTCAACACTGATGCCAATATATTCCAGACAGCCTGAAGAATTAAGCACTCTGGGTGTCGAAAGCAATCTGAGTATCACCTAAAACTTGTGCTAATGGAGCTCTGGTCTGCAAGGGGCAAGAGTGTCAGGAATCCAGTGCAAACCAAGGGACTGCATGGAGGACAAAGGCAGGTAAGAACAAACTTTACATTTTTATGGGAGCTTTTCAAATGATGATGTAGCCAAGCTCTGCAAAGAAATCTGTCTGATAAAGATGTGAGGCAAAGCACAGCTCTGATAAATGATGGGCTACAACTGCATTCCTACCAAATGCTGCTGTCAATCACTAAGCAAATTTATCGTACTTTATTCTAATGTGCGTTGGATTCCAGCATTAGGAATTTTCCTCTGACCCTCTTATCCTGCTTGTGGTTTCACTTTTCTTTAAGGAAATAGATTTAACCATTTATAAACAGAATTTACTAACAGTTTTTCATGACGATCTCTCAGATGGGAAAGGAATCCCAAGGAACTGCAGACACTTCCAAAGGATCAGTTCCTGCAGGTAGCACTGGCATAAGTCAAGGCAGGGTTCTAGCAGGATGGCACACCCTGTGAGGAATGCTTTCCAGGGAGATCATTCGGGCATTGATGTGTTCAGAAATAACCAGAAGGAATGAAAGGAATTATTCCCCAGGATGAAGTATGGCCAAATACGAGGAGGATGCTTTTTTTGTAAAACAGGCAGGCTCAGCTCCATTTGATGTACCTGCCTGGGTAAGTCTGAGTGCCCTGCAGAAGGCAGAGCTGTCGACTTATATCATCCTCTGTCTCTGATCAATTTTCCTAAGTGAGTATTTTCCCAGATCACATTCCCCTGACAGCTGTAGAACAGCATGAAGGTTATTGTTCAGTAGTCCTGGCTTTCCTCCTCATGGCCACCTGTTATAATGTAATATATACTGTTAAATACCTATTTAAAGGTGAGCTTGATACATGCTTTTTTCTGTAACAGCTACAAGGATGTTATATTTTTGTTAATGGAAAGAGAAAAGGCTCATTTAATCGCAAATGAATAGACTCATCCAATGGCAGAGCCTTGAAAATCCTTTTTAAACCCAGTGTGGATACTAATTTATTTCATTTATACTGTTTCCTGTTACGCTCTTTGGTCAAGTGCCATTTCCATTCCAGACCATGCATGACCGTCACTGCCACAACGACCCAAATCACACTGACCATTCAGTTCATCTGTTTTGTGCTAAAGTCATTACCACAAACTGCTGACATTTCACTGGCAGTGAAAAGGTCCATGGGTTCACTTCCTTTTACCACAGTCACTTGCATGTTTTATTAACAAGCAGGTTAAAGCCAACACTTCAGGAAGATATTGCAACTGCAGAAACCAGACTTGGAAGACGACTGAAATATTTGTCTCCTGTTAAATGAGTGGGTCATGACAGGGGGCAGAAATGTGAGGAGGAGCCTTACTTGGAGTCCTGACCAAGGCCATCCAGCTGACTGCACCATGCAAGCTACGTGACAAGGCTAGGTATCAAACATCCAAAAGTGCTGCTAGTGGCATGACTTCTCTTTATTTTTCAACTTCAGAAATCAGCAAGTCTGAAATGGGCCAGGCTGAGGTCCAGGTCTTTCTGGGATCTGTGCAAGGGTGTTTCTAAGAAGACTGTAGAAAGTTCCACTTGGCACGTCCTACTGTATGACATAACTAGTGATCAAAGCACAAATTCCAAATCTTGCTTAACATCTTTCCTTCCACACCTATAAAAACTGAGAACAGCATGAGGTGCTAGAGGCCTTACCCCAGGAAAGAAGTTCTGTACACCAGAAACATGGATTTTTTTTTTTTTTTGTAATTTTTGTTGTCGTTGTTGCTAGTGTGTTTGTGAGGAGTGATTCAAAGATGTCTTGACTACTCTGAGTAAGAGCTGACTGCAAGATAAACACTGACATAATTTTATTCTATTTTATCTATCAAATAGTCACCTTTGAAAGCAAAGCCCGGAAAGTTTTGGCTAGGGAAATGGCACCAATTCCAAGTCTGGAATCTCATTTCTGCTATACACACACTTTCCCCTATTCAAAATTAAAGGCTTGCCTGGGCTTCCCTACAGCTAAACACTAGCCAGGAAAGTTGGGATACACATGTCCATTGGATTACACACAATCATTTTTAACACTATACAGCATGCAAGAATGTCAAGATCCTGATTACAGTCTGGAGGACAGGTACAGCTGAGGTAATTTTATGTTGAGCTCCCATTCCCAGTGTTCCCATTGGCAATGCAGCCTCGTAGCGCATGGTGGAAGACAGGCTACCAGGGTTGGGTTCTTTGTGTTTCAGTGTCTCTCTCTTTGGGAACTAAAGGTTTCAGTGGTACCTGGGTCTCGTCATAATTCTTGGATCTTCCTCTCTCCTTCTCTTGCAAGCATTAAAAATGTTTATTACCTTTACTTACCAGCTAAATTACTTTATTCTACATTATTTTTTCATAAGAAATTATTCAGTTAGAAGATCTGATTCGCATTTGTCTGCTATGTAAAGCATCTCAGAAGGGAAGCAAATTGTACTGCTATTTTCAAGTCCCTGGTGGTAAGAGACAATCAGTCCAATCTTCGCTCTGCCCCAGCCCTTATATATTTCTGCAACCCCTTCATTGCAGGAAAATGAATTGGCTAGATCCATATGAAGCAATTCTGGCAGGGAAAACCACACTCAGCTGAAAGATATGTTTTAGCCTTTTGGATATAATTTCAACTTTCAAGATAACTGTTCCTTTGAGGAGCTCTAACTATAAATCCCAAAGTCCCTGCCAGGAGCTGGGTAGGAGCCAAAAATGCCAAGTCAGGGGAAAATAATTGTTTTCAAATGGTGACAAACCTGCAAGGTCGGCAGAGAACAGAGGGGCTGTACTGCTGGATGGAGATAGCCCTGTAACTCAGGACTGTGAGCTCTGTACACTAAACAGAGCCTAACATCTGCACAGGCTGTTTGACTGCTGCAAGCGCAGAAGGGAACTGGTCTGCACTGGTCTAACTCACATGGCAGAAATGATATTGAAAGAGAATCTAAAGATGTGGGGTATAGACACAGTGTGCAGTGCTAAAGCTTTGGCTCGTTCTGGTTTCATTTCCCTGAGGTGAAGAAATGACAGATTTTGTACTTTTTAAATTATTGCAATGCAAATAATTTGACAGCTTGGTCTGAAGGTTTTTGTGTCATGAGACGTTGTTTGAAAGTGTGCAAGGCAATACAGTAATTATACAGTCAAGCATGTCTAAGGATGAAGGATGCTTTGAGTAGAGGCTGGGAATTTGCCACTGGTGTGGGTCCGGATTCCTTCATGCCTTGGACAGATTCCTAAGCAGTGTGGGAGGGGTACCCAGGCTTCAGGAATAGCACTGCTTTGAAACTGCAGTTGCAAGTCATGAGGAATCAGCTTGAGGGAGCCTGGTGATTACTTTCTAAGGATATCTACATATAAAAAAGTATGCCTGGAGGTATAAATCAGCATAGCTCTGCTGGCTGCAGCATAGCTACATCCATCTCCTCCAGCTGAGGATCTGGACAAAAGTACTTCGGCAACACAGAGGACTGAAAACTACCAGAACACCTTTAAAGCTCATGTGCCAGCACGCAAGAGAGGCATTCAGCTGTGTGGAGCGGACTTCTTTCATCTGGGGCAGTTAAAGCAGAAAACTGAACTTTAGATTCTCACAATTTTACTGCATCTGTTAAAGCAGTATTGGCTTTCAGTAATGAAATGAGTATTCAGGCCAAGTGTCTCTGCAGAATTTCGGGCACTCCGTGAACGGATAAAATTTCAATTGCAGAAACAAGAGAAAGTACCAGACACAAATGTACCACGTATTACATTTAAGGAAAGACAGTGAAGGGGCAGGTTATACCGTGGGAATAGGCAGCAGCTGGTGGCTCACTCTGGTGTTATGGCTAAGTCATCGATGAGGCCACAAAAAATTAAGAAAATTAGTAAGTAAGGGCAGCCTGCCCTTAGGAAATGCAGGAGGGCCGGTCTGCAGGCGAGCAGCAGAGAACAGCTATGATCCTTGGGCTCCACGCCGGGTCCCCCGTTCCCAGGCAGACGGAGCTGGCAGCAGCCTGGATCNGAGAGGCTGGGGCTGGGCCCCTCGGAGCAGCACACGGGGCTTGCCAGGAGACACCCGAAATCTGGCAAGGCCCAGGCCGGGAGCCACTCACCTGTCCGAGCGTCCTTGGGTGCCGAGGCTGGCGCGGGGCAGAGCCGGGCCTCGGCGCGGCCGCGGCGGTGACACCGTCCCACCCGGCGGCCGTGACACCGTCCCACCCGGCGGCCGTGACACCGTCCCACCCGGCGGCCGTGACACCGTCCCACCCGGCGGCAGTGACACCGTCCCACCCGGCCGCCGTGACACCGTCCCACCCGGCGGCCGTGACACCGTCCCACCCGGCGGCAGTGACACCGTCCCACCCGGCGGCCGTGACACCGTCCCACCCGGCCGCCGTGACACCGTCCCACCTGGCCAGAGCTCCTTCGGGCCCAGTGTGGAGAGTTCCCGGACACACCTGTGCTCCAGTGGCTCCTGCACCTGCACCAGGCTGCAGCTCTGCTTCCCCCACGCGCAGCGCTTGCTGCACATGTCTTTTCTCTTCCCACTGCTGGTCTGGACAGGCCTCCTGATCATCCTTTCAGTTCATTAAAAGGGCCGCAGCCCGTCCTTAGCATCTTAACACACAGTGCTGGGAAGGTCAGCAGCGGCAGGGGTGACAGGCAGAACTGGAGTAACCACTGCACCCTTGTGCTTACTGCCCCTGTGGTTACCTTCTGTCCAGGGGAGAATCTCTCTCAGTGACTGTCTGGCTCTTCTGATTTTCATCAGCTGGAGACCTGCATCTTTGGGATTATCCTCTCAGCATCTTTACCTACCCCTTAATGTAACAGGCTTTGGCCCGTTAGTCCACTTATAGCTTGTCTCAATTCCAGCCTCATCCTCCTGCAAGGGTAACTCACAAATAAAACAAGGTGGGAGTTGCCATGTTAATGTGCTTTCCTTGAGCCCTTGGGGAAAGGTCCTGAACATGATTTCTTCCGCTTGGATGGAAAGAGGAATTTCTGTTAGAGCCTCCATGAAATTACAGTCTTCTTTTTTTATGAAATGTAAACCAAAGTAAATATTACCTTAGAGTCTCTTATTCGTGTTGCAATAAAATGAGACACTTCCTTGGATTTAAGTTTTAAGACATGAGTCTTGTAATGTTGGGATTTATTGGAGTGGAGTTCACAGCTGACCTGAGGTCTGGAGGGTTTGGAAGCAACAGTCTGTGTGAACTTCCCCTTCTCCAGCACATGAGGTGCAAAACTGGCCAGTTATTCAGAGACTTCCCCACCCTTCGTAAGCTCGTGTGCTCATATATCTCTCATGGTACATAAAGAATGACATATTGCAGTGAATCTGCTAAGAATAGCTTGTAAAATACATCATTATATGAATCAGCCTCATTAGAAGTCTCCTTCTCTCATGATTTAAACCAGACACAGTACTCACAGGAATGGAAACCGGTTTTTTTTCTCTCCTGCTGGCATGTTGTGCTCAACCAAATGTTGAAACAGAAGAAAATAATTCTCTGAACTCAAGGCCAGAAGTAGAAAGTAAGTACTGCATTACCCTGATGCCTCTCTGGCATAATTAAGGTCTTGGGTGTTTCCCTGGATAAATGACTTTCTAGCTTCATTAATAAATATTATGTTGCTCTTCTGAACAGCACATAGCTGCATTCCTTGCATACTCCCAATCCCCCTGACTCAGGACCCTGTAACACCTCAGTTTCAGCATCCTTAGCCATTCCAGGCCTTTCTTCCACAGCTGCTGCTGTTTATGAAGGGGATTATGCAACATGGTGCCTGTGATAGCAGGAGACAAGGCTGGGCGACCCAGGAGGCCTCTCTCAGCCCTTTTTTCTGCAAGGACGGGTGCACCAGATGCCCCGGCTGCATGACTCAGACCTCGTTCACATTGCTTGTCTGCTGGTGCAACCACTCGCCAGTTAACTCAATGAAGGCAGTGTTCGACTCAGACAAGGCAGATGCAACCCCTGGGATGGCTGCAGCTCTGGGCTAGTGGCCGTGTCATGCAGGACTCATGGAAACAAAGGGATGGGTCCGTGCTCCAAGGCAATGAAACAAAGTGTTTTGCTCCCATTGTAGAGCTCACTGACAAACTGCAGGTACAGAAAATTTTTATTGTTTCTCTCGTGTCGCTTCAGGGTCAGAGAATGTTGTGTTTCTTGCTGTTATTTCTTTTAAACCATGCCAACACACGCCCTCCATAGCACACTGCCTTATAAACCTCTGGCTGCACTCTTCTGAATCACACTGATTTTTTAATTAACTGTTATAAAATCAATTACTCAGCTGCCCTTGTTTGCTCTGGCCTCCTATCGCTTCCAACCATGTAACCCATTCTCTCTCTCTGGTTTGCTCTGCATTGTGGTCTTGTCACCAAGGAGCCTTGTTGGCTGAACACCACCATGTGTTTTTCTCCCACCCAAGATTTTGGGCCAAGGACATCACCAGGAGGCTTGTCACAATCAAGACATCATGACTTTGCAGGCAAGCTGTATTTATCTTGAGCTTTCTTGTTTGTTAGACTCTGCTTTGACTTTTGCAGAAGTAGGTCAGAAATGCAGTCTCGATGAATGTCACTTGTAGAGGTGATGAGCAGCTTCTGCTCAGGCCATGGAAGCTCCACAGAAAGCACCACTGCCTGTTCCAACAGGCTTTTAACACTGCTCTTCTATGCTGCAGTGTCCCCAGGCTGCTGTGGAACCTGCAGTGCCTTTGGTTGCTGCCCGTGCAGTCACTTCAGTGCACCTGGGAGCATCTGCAGGCTGCATTTCAGTGCCACGTTTGCTTGGAGGTGATGGGCCTGCTGGGATGGCCATAAGCTGCACTAAATAAACCATAGAGACACAAGCTGGGAGTCCTGCCCTGGGGAAGGAAGGTTCTTAGGCTCTTCTGTGATCTGGACAGCTGTTATTTTTTGTCAGTAGGAAATACAAATCTTTGATTTTCCTTCTGCCAGCGTCTGGATGTTCTAGCAGGTGCTCAGTGGATGGTGCCGAGGGTTCAGCATGGTGTAAAGACGAAGCAGTGTTTGCAGAAATCCGTGTACTCTTGTGCAATTGCCCCTCACTCAGGTGGTGGCATTTCAGGGCATAGAACAAGCATATTTTCTCTTTGTTTCTAGTCTTGGTCATCCTTACCCACACATTTGCTTATGTGTCATGATTTGAAGGAATTCTTTTTAATAGCAGTTTACATAACCTTCATGTCACTGCTGGTTTTGCCATGACAGAAGTGGGTTTACTTTTATGTTTCTCTCACTTTGTTCATCAGTAACCATTTTACAAGCCCTGCTGTGTTTTAGCTGTGATTTTTACCTTAGGACTGTGCATCCTTTGCAATACAAGCCTTGTCTGCTGCCCCTTGGATTTGAAAGTGAGGATCTGGTTCCCAAAGCTGGGATTTCACAGCTGTGGTCTGACTGGTTTCCTATCAGCACATACAAAAGGAGTGAGCACACAGCAACAGCTCAATACCCACTTCAAACCTCGGCCTTCTCAGCTGGAACAACTGTTGTGGTTTGAAGTTGTTTTGTTAACTTCTTTGGCTAATTGATAACATCTGCACCTCGCCACACTTCTTTGCCTCTCAAGCTGCTTTCAAATAGATGGACAGATAATACTGTGGCAGATCTCAGTTTCTGTATTAGTGATCTATTGTTACACTTTTGGAATACTGTGTGAGAACTGGGGGGCGTCTTTGAATAGAGCCTCCCTTATAAAGGCTTCTTTCACACAGTCTCAGAAACAAGCCCAGAGACACTAATAAACCCTCATGCTATTAATTTGGCACTTCTCTTGTGATCAGATACAAGAACTTATGATTTCACGCTTCCCCCCTCCTCTCTTTTTCCCTACCATGTATTCTAAAGTTGGAAATTTACACTTGGGCTTTAAAATATTTGAATTAGCATTTATTTCTCATTCGTTTTCATTTTCTTCATATTACAATAGATGGATCAGGAACTGCTTTATGTGATATTTTAGTAAATAAAATCCTTGTATTCAGGATCACTCTTGAAGTCTGGTAATACACAGTGACACCATATAGGTCCCAAGGAGACATTATTGTTGTAATGGAAATATCATATATCTCATATCCCAGGTCTGATATATCAACTCAGCAATAAAAAGAAACAGGATATTTGCAACTATATTTTAAACAGGGATTTTGCTGTTACTATGAGAACATGGATTACTTAGAAATTTTGGTGAGAAAACTCCTTAATGGTTTCATCAATGTCTAACCCCGTGAGATTTCAGTTCTCTCACTGCTATTGAAATAGCTATTAATGCAGTGAAAATCAGAAATAAATGAGCATGGTTCCTTGGTGTCTGCTTGTGCACCCCCGTGTTAGGTCTCAGTGCAGGTCAGATGGTCCCTTCTCTCATGTTGCAGGATTCCCAGGACCAGGTTTGTGTTACGCCTAGGGATACGTGTGCACTGTGAACTCTCCCCACCTCAACACCTTTCCGTTCTGGCTGGGGAGAGGTTCCCTCCTCCATCTCCCTCCTGGTGCTGGGGTGGTTGGTGGTGTTGCTAAGCTGGGTCTGGAGATATCTGTGTTAGTGCAGGAAGCTGACGTAAGCCGAGACTGGAAGGGTTGATGTTGCTCAGCCAGCCAGGAAAGCCTCGTGAATTTCCTTGTAAAAGGAATTTCTTAGGATTCAGGGAGACTTGTGTTACATAAGACTTTGAAAACAACACTTGACACAGGATAGGGCTATCCCCTTTATGAAGTCCCCAACAGAACCCGCATGCTGCCACGAGCGCTGTGATTATTACATGTCTTTTATTTTGTGCCCTTTCGGCATCACCAGCATCTACAAAAAAAGATAAACGCACAAATACAGATCTCATAACTTCACCTAATGCAAGCTCAACACATTTGGTCTTAATCTGAGTGCCTGGACTGGGATGAGTTCTGCAGGGCTGTAATAAAATAAATATTTTCCTGCACTCAGAACAGCTCGGGGAAAGGTTCAATGTCAGGTCAGCAAAGGGAGCTCTTTAACCATGTTTTGCTAGACATGGACCATATTCTCCTCTAAGAAACTGTCAGAGCTCCATAGTGGCTGATGGATGGGAAGTGATTGAAAGTATTCACCTCTTACTCATTTTAAATGTTGGATTTTGTTGGTATTTGAGGAAAATTGGGAAGTGGGTACAGCCCCAGCTTATAGCAACAAGAATGTTTCCTCCTGAAAAACAAAACTTAATAGTGAATGAAGGACTTTTGGCTGGAATTCCCTTTCCTTCCCTGTTCAAATCGGATTACTGGCAGGAACAAAGGGAACAAGCAGCCCTGCTGCAGCAGACCAGTCCCGGGTGAGTAAAGCTGAGCTGCTTAACAATTGGCAGTATAGGGAGAGCTCCTTTAACTGGTTTTTCAAACAAACCTGACCCACCTGTTCTGCCTTTTTAATGCAGGAACCAACGGAAATGTGATCCACAGGTGCATTATGAAAGGCAAGGCAGAGGTACTGGGGAAGGAAGCTTGTCTTTTTCCTGCAGTGTGAGACAGTGCCTCAATGTTTTGTGTCATTGCATGCCTGGTGCAGAAATAGCCTGAATATCAGAAGAATTTTTTTAAGGTGAGTAGTTTTCTATTCCTTTGTAGGCATGTTATTTATTGGCATACCACAGATAAGCAAAAAACCCCATTTTGCTGCTAGGCCATTCAAAACCTATTCCTAAGAGATTGTGCCTCTACTAAAATTCTTGGTGTCCGTACTGTTGTCTTTCTATAGCTGCATATTGCTGCAAACTCAAGATAGTTCCCTTTCAATTTCCTGGGAACTGATTATAAACTCTGGAAATAAAATGTGGTTCTTTAGGTGGTGATTCCTTAGATTAAACTGATTTATTGAGTAACTTTCCTAAAGGTTGATACTTTTATAGTTTAAGAAGTAATTACTCTTCAACTTAAGTATGCATTTAATTATTGAGTGTTCTTTTTTGTACTAGACAGGAGCGTTTTTCTCATTTCCAGACTCATACCAACCCATGCAAAGAACTCAAGGTTTTGAACAAATTCAGAAAGAGGACTGTAAGAAGAGCTGGGAATGAGTGCTGGAGTTTGGGTTCCAGGTTCCTCTGACTAGTTAATTATCCACTGGTGTGATTCAGTCTTCAGAAAGCTCAGACATACCCACCATAAACTAACGAAGCTCAAAGCAAAGGTATTGGATGCACAGTTGCAGACCTAGATCAGCAAGAAAGCCATCGTGGGATCATGATAGAAGTGGATGATGCTCTACACCTGCGCCTAGACGTTTTGCTACTTATTTAAATTCAGCAAATGCATTCCATGTGATCTCATACCTCTTGGAAGAACCTAATTCTCCTTGTTCAATGAAATATGTGTTTATTGATACACTTCAGAGGCCACTCTAGGAAAAGCAGGTGGCTCTCATGGTTGGACTTAGATCACAAATGAAGACTTTTGCAGTATTTTCAGCAGAAGGCTTTCAAGCAAAGATTGATTTGAGTATCTGTGTTTTTGTTTGCTGGCTGTCAGTGAGAGGGTGATGTGTCCTGTCCTTGCAGAAGTTGGTTAAGTGAAAGTATTTCTTTATGACCATTGCCATTTATCCTTTAATTTTGGAGCAGCACTAATCCCTCTCCTTTCAGGGTGTGTCAGTACACTTACAGATTATGATAAGTTGCCCAGCATTGAAGGTTTTACAACCTTATGTATATTTTTGAATTTTTTTGGGACACATATAGATCTTGTTAAAAACCAGAAGTCCATTGTTCAATCAATCAAGTTAATCCTGGTGCTCCTTGATAACTATAGCTATCACATTTCAGAGTGATTTTATTGGATATTACTGGGATTACTTGTAGTAGCCACTCAGTCTAGACAGGGGTTTCTATTACAGTGAACACAGACAAAAGGGTAAGAAATATTAATGCCCAACATCCATTAACCATGCACAAACTGCATATCAGAGAGTGGATCCTGTTCACTTGGCTGGGGGTCTCCCTCCCTTTTGTTTATCTCTCAGAAGGCTACTGGCCTCTTAATTAAAAGGAAATAGGTTGTCTTAATAAAGGAGTAAAAAAATAAGGAGCTGCTTGAAAAATTTATTTACCCATAGAGATCTTTCAATCAACTGTCCCAATACAGAAACACCTGAATATTTTGCCCCAAAATCTGTGTTTGGGATGGCTTTCTCTTCCCACCTTTTTGTGAGATGGGAGCAGGCACAGTGATCTTGCTTAGAAACTTGGATTTCCAACAGTCCTGTTGTGAGAAGTGTGATGAAATGGACCTCCATACCCACCAGGGCTGGATAAAATCATACTGCCCGTGGTTTCTGAAACAAAGCCTGTAGAATGACAAGCACTCCAGGAATGCTGTGCCTTGAATAAATGTGATGGGGCAGTGATGTCGTTCCCACCATCCCTTGGAAGAAAACTCTGCTCAATTAGGACTGTTGGCTGATTAAAATTAGACCTAGTTAATGAGGCACTGAGTGAGGTAATGAAGTTAAACTCTAAAGCATTTCAAAATCTCATTTTATGCTACTCTATATGTTCATAGAATCATAACACATGGGCAAATGTATTTGCTGCCTAGACCACTTGTGTCACAGGCTGTATTTTGGATAGGGCATGTTTCAGATTGTTGTCAAATTGCCCATCATAACATGAGCTCTACCGGGTCTTTCAGAGAATTCTGGGAGTCAGGGGAACAGTAGAAACACTCAAACACTACTCGCATATGGCTTGCTGTCCTGCATTCGTGAACCCACAGACCTTGATGTCCTTTTGTTCTTCGCATCCTTTTGGGATCAAAAGTTAATTAGCCTGTTGTTGGGAAGGGTGGGGAATTATGTAGAAGCACAAGAGTCAAAACCTTTTTTTGTTGGAGGGGGGGAATGAAAAACAAATTCCTTAGTTATATAAGAAGCTTGCATTTATTTAACGATTGCCTTAATTCCTGGGTTGTGAGGTTGATTTTGGACTATGTAGAGACATAAATCAAAACTTCCCATTGAGGCTTTAGCTTGGTGTGGACTTGGAGAAAATACTCTACATGCTAGTGCTCTCAGCCCCCTTTTATATCTGACAGCTGATGCTGGTGTGTTTGAACACGCTCTGGGGGCACCGGGGGCTGTGTTAGGGTTGCTCTCACTATGTCTGTCATCCAGCTCCTGGGGCCCAGCCCTGCTCATCCCTAATCCTCCACAGCAAATTGGCCTGGGACCGGAAATCTTGTCTCTTGTTGGCAGAGCACAGCAGTGGGTTTGGTGGGTCCCAGTTGGTTTACATCCCTGCTTTGTAGATGGAAATGCTGCCATCGTGAAGCTCCAGATTTATCCAAGTATGAATGCCCAGTTCTCTGTTTTATTTTAAACAGCAGTTACGCTCTTGATACAGTTATGGCTATTACAGTAAGATACTTGCAGTAAACCTGTAGAGCTGGGCAAAGCAGTTGGGTTCCCTCAGGTTTTAGACTTAGCAAGAAACACTTTTTCTCTGTTATATGCATTTCTCTTGATCCAGCAGCTACAGGTCTGCTTGTCCTGACAGATCCCCTCTCTTAAACTTACATTTCATGGTAATAAACCATGAATTACCAGGGTATTTCTCAATGTAGTGTCAGAAAGGAGAGGGCAGCATAACTTTTTGCCCTCATTTCCAGGAAGATTATCTTGAAGAAGAATTACTGTTATAGAACTTTAAGATCACAGTATCCAACTATACGTATCATTTGAGGCTGTTTCTAATAAGCATTATCTCTAGCCTGTAGTTCACTCTGGTTTAAATGTTCTCAACCTTTTGGTCAAATAAAAGCCTAGAAGAGTATTTTTAGGAAAAGATGATGCTTGACAATGGCTGGGAATTCTGTGGCTTTCACGACCCTTCAGAGGGTTTGTACTTTTCAAGAAAACAAAAAAAACCCCATCCCCAACCTGGGAAGGCTTTAACTGAAACACCATCCAAGACAAGTTGCAACTTTTCCTCAGATTGTGTTGCTGATGTGAGGGTTCTTCTTTCCTGAATATAACTGGACTTTCTGAATCTCTGGTTGCTTAGTTTCTTTTCTTCTTTTTACCTGCTTTCCTCTGATGCTTTCCTGAGTGCAACTTAGGTTCTTGCAAACTGAGCAATCAATGGTACTACACCAATGTCATTAATTTTGGATCGAACATTTTTCTTTAAACTTTGCCAGAGTTGTGAACATTTTGGAAGTTAGACTATGAAGGAGGCAGTTGTCCGTGGGAGAGGCTGGCTGGTGCTGTTTCGTCAGCCATCTGGCTGGGAGATCCTGATTGTCTTCCTTCTGACAGGTTTTGGATGACTATTGAAGATGTAGATGTTTAAATGATAATTGATAACATTATTCTTAGTGATTCTCTTGGCAATGCTCTTGCTTTAACATTAGTTTTTAATAAAACTTGCCACTTTAAATTTCATTTTAAGCAGAAAAAAAAGGTTTTTAAAGTTTCAGATTTGGAAGCTTTTACAGAGCTTAACAAAAATTCACTTGGGCAAAGTGCAATAGACAGCTGTATTGGTACTGATGGTTTCTATTTAAAAAACATGTCTCTTTTGTTTGCTGCATCTTGCAGCTGCTGAGATTCTGTCTTGCTTCCTCTTTCTCTTGCCATCTCACAGGCATCAGAGAGGGGGGCAAGTGCCTCCAACACTACCATTGCAGAGAACTCGATTTTCTTCTCTCTTGTATGACTCAGATCTTTGTGTTGGTGTGGGAATGATCTGGACAACAACAGGGCTGCTGGGGAGAAGGAGATGCTCTCAGTAAATTGGGATGGTCAAACACCCCACCATGCTTTATAGACTATTGTTAGATGTTTAGGCAGCAGGATGGATGAGTGCCCCAGACTTTCAAGTCAGAGAAATAGACCCTTAACCCTCACTGCTGCCCTGTGACCCTCCTATCAGGTAACAGGGCAAAGTGCTCCCAGAAAAACTTGCTGGGACAGAGATTACGTGTGGTGAGCTGCATGTAAGATTCTATAGAGACAGGAATGACAGTGCTCTGGGAATCCTGCTCTGCTTTTGGATTTGGCGTTCAAAAGACAGAAAAGCATCAGCAAAACAATCCACAGAGTAACACAGACTATTCCAAGAAAATAATTCAAGGGAAAAAAAATTCACATATGAATGTACTGGGTAAAACATCTGTCTGGGGAGTCTGGGATCTGACTCATCCTACTGTCACATTCCTGGATGTCCCTTGCATCTCTAGGAAGAAGTTAGCAAGTTGAAGAAGAAGAAATAAATAAAGTTAATCTCTTGCCTAGCTGGTAGCTGTATCTCTTTACCAGCTTAGCACTTCTGGGCTGTATATCCATGTAGGAACCCCAGTTGTACTTCTTTTTATGTGTATTGACTTAGTGAAGTGCAAACATGTTAAAAAGTTCACTTTCTCCTTTATACGAGTCTATAAAAAAGCTCTTAAAACGGAGTCATAGTGTTTCAATGAGACAAATGAATGATCAGCTGAGACCTAACAGTCCTTTCTGATGGATTAGGTGCTTGTGTGAGAAATTCTAAGATGCTAATCAGCCTGGAGAATTTTCATGCCTCCAGCACTATGTAATGACACAAAATATTGCGATGCCTCCAAGTTATAGCGGGATGGGCAAGGGGGATGCAGTAATAGGTATCACTCCTGATATTTGATTCCAGCTAGAACGAGACTTTCAGAAGTCTCTAGGCAGCAGAGATTTCTTATGCATTTATGGACACTGAGGTAAAACTAAACATATCCACACTAGCCTGGAATTTTTTCTAACAGCTATTTGGACACAGTAATGTACAGAAATAATTATAAACACATGCACAAGTAGATCAGTGTGTGTTTTCTGTGCCTGCTTTTCAGAGGAATCACACATTAACATATTTTCTGAATTTTGCAAATGCACTACAAAATTGCAGCTCAATAAATGGAACTTTATATGTTCGTCTAAACTGATGACACCAGTATAAAATAAAGATATTTTCCAGTTGGGATTTAGGAAGCTGTAAGACATGACAGAAGTGTTCATAATTAGACATTTCAGCACACATTTGAATTCTCATGGAGTTGATCCAAAAACAGTTCTCCACCAAAGCATGTATCTGTTTAAACTCTTACTGTGGAAGGGCTCGATCCCACTGCCAGAGCAGTAAAACACATATTTGCTGTGATAGCATAGAAGTGGGTCACAGTTTACCAGAAGGAAGCATTTACTGTACAGAGCTGTTAGACTTTATTTCTATGTTAGACTTTATTTCTGTACATTTGGAATTTTTGGGTTATGTCCTGTCACAGCTGCAGGCGTGCAAATGCTGTGTCGATATTCTTTGTTAGTTGCTGAGAAAATAAAGAAGAAAAAAAGAGGGTATTTCCTCAGCATGAGGGTGGTGAGGCCCTGGCACAGGGTGCCCAGAGAAGCTGTGGCTGCCCCATCCCTGGAAGTGTTCAAGGCCGGGTTGGAAGGGGCTTGGAGCAACCTGGGATAGTGGAAGGTGTCCCCTGACCATGGCAGGGCATGGAATGGGATGTCTTTAAGGTCTCTTCCAACCCAAACCATTCTGTGATTTTATGTCTTTCTAGGCGTGGTATTGTTGTTTTGGGAGATAAAGAGTAAAACTGAGGCATTTTAAAACAGCCCTCAGGATAGTTGGCTCTCTCTTTACAGGCTTCACTGAGCATCAAAGGATGCACCTGAGTTGGTGCTGAAATGGTTAATTGATAACATAGGGCTGGGAAATCAGCTTTCTGCCTGGCACAACTGCTTCAGGAATCCTGCCAGAAGCCAGTAGCTGAAAGCCTCACTGAAACCAACAGGACAACACTATTAACTGCCTGGAGTCTTAAATGATTTGTGGTTTGTCAGGGTGACACGCTTGTGGTCTTTATGGAAGTGCAACCTGAGAGACATCCCTGCTATTTACAGAAATGTGTAAGCAATGCAGCTTGTGAGTGTTTATGTTGTCATTACAAGAACAAAATTTTGTCTGCATAATTACAAAATTATATTCTGATAGAGATTCTTATTTAAGCCTGTTACATGCTCCAGCAAAGCAGAAAATCCCTTCCTGAGCACCGTTAATAATGGAGCATTAAGAATACACTGTTTTCTTTTCTTGCTTTATATATATCTATTTGTTTTTAAAACAACTGTTTTCTGGTGCTTTCTAGGATTTCTTTCCTGGGTGCTGGAGGGAGCATTTCCCTGGAGCTGGCCACAAGAAGGAATGAATGTCTGTACAGCCGTATCTTGTAATGTTCCTGTGCCTTACTGGGACCAGCCCTTTCCCTCCACAGTCTGTAGCAGGGCCTGGGACAGGGAATTTAGGTGGGCAATGGAGTGGGCAAGGTTTGTCAACTCTGAGGAAAGTGCATGGCCCAGGAGAGGCTGATAATGCTCATGGATTTCTTTCAGTAAAGATTAAACTGAACTTCTTTGTGCAAAAAATCATATTTGGTGGTGGGCTTGGCAGTATTAGGTTAATGGTTGGACTCGATCATCTTACATTTATTTTTGAACCTAAAAGGTTCTGTGGTTCTCTATGATGCCAGAGGACTCAAATATCTCTTATTTCTCCCCCTGGCAATCTTATTAGCAGAATTCAGTGACGTGAACATGCCCTCAGGGATGCCCCAAGCATGAACTCACATCTGGGCAGTACCACCCTCCAGGATGGAGGGCACTGGGAATCCTTCTTGGGGGCTGTGGGTGCTTTTCAGGATGTGCTGTTATGCAGGGTCCTTGTAGCTGTTGGTGAGTGGCTTCTCAGGAGGCTCCACCAGCCACTTCTGACGGGCTCAGCCACCTGAGCTTGCTGAGCCAGCCCTGCCCTCTCCAGACCTGGGGAATAAAGGTGCTTCGTCATCCTGTACAGTCCTATGATGAGTTTGGGAAATATTGAATAATGTTCTTTGTAATGAAAAGGGAAAGAAAGAAGTGGGAACCCCACAAAGGGAAGCAGGTGAGAAGGAAGGCAGGAGGGAAGGGCAGATAGGGTAACTCCTCTCAATTAAGCCTTCCTGGGGGCAGCTCCACTCCCTGGGCAGAACCTGCCTGGCTGCTCCTTCTGCTGGTCCTGCTTGTGCACAACAGGACAAGCAGCCAATGATAATAAAAAAAAGGCCACTATCAATCAGGTTTTGCTTGTTGAGTCACTGGGAATTTGTATCTGGGAAGGCTGAGGAACCTCCTCTGTTTAGTGCTGTCTGCAGCTGAGAGATGATGGTTGGACAGTGAACAGGGCAGCCCTCCAAGGAACCTGGTTTCCTACAGGGATTCCCACACTGCAGCGTCCTGTCGTGGGAGGATGGCTTAGCAGGATAACCCAGACCCGCTCCATGCAGTTTCCTGCAGTGGTCCATGGATGTATCTCCCAGTGATGTGGGAAATGAGCTGGTCTTGCCAGTTTTGCTAAGGCACAGCAGTAGATTAAACAGTGGTAAAAGAATGCAGGATTGACCCCTTTCCTGGGCACTTGCAGGACTGGAAGTGTGACACCAGTGTTAGCGGCTTTATTAAGGACGTGTGCACGCTTGGACTCCAGGCCAGTGGCTACACTGAGCAAACATTTAGTGTGCGTGGGAGGAGGGAAAATATCTATTTTCTTGTGCTGGTACAAAGGATGACTAATTACACCAGAAACAGCTGCAATGCACTTGAAACTATAGAAGACCAGCTGATCCGTACCATGCTTCCCCAGCCAACTGGCAACACCTGAGCCCTGCCAGGTAAAAACCAAGCTCTGTGCTTTGTCCAAGTCATTAGAGCTCCACTTGGAGAGAAGTGAACAAGGAACAAGCTTTGCTTTACTGCTTAATGTTGCTCAAAAAGAAAAAAAAAATACCTGGAATAAATATTTCAGTCCAAAGTAATATTTACTTGGGTGCTTAAAACTTTGTAAAATGCCCTGAAGGTCACAAGACATTCATCCTGCTGTGTATTTCTCTTTAAGAAGGTGCTTGTAAGTACTACTGGAACACATGTGTGATGAGGGGTTGCCATGGCAAACAGGTTTTGGCACTATTTAAGAGAGAGTTTTATTGCACAGCAGAATAAATAAGCATGTTAAAGCCACATACAGTAACTTGTTGGCACATACATTAATGCTCCCAAGGGCTGCAATAACTTAAGCACCCTCCCTTTAAACATTTTTCAGTGTTTTTTCTTTTTTATTGACTACATGCATTTAGTATTAGGGCTAGGAATGTCCCATTTCCACCCTCTTTTGAAGTGAGTAATTGAGGCAAAAAAAGAGGACTGTCTAATAAATCATAAAGGGGCATTGTGCACAGACAAGAGGGGCAATTTTCCCATTCCTAACATACATGAGGATAAGCCAGCGTGAGACCTGTCTGTGTGCTAAATCCTGACTTACTCCCTCTAGCCATAGGAGTAGATTGGTGTGTCTATATTTCTGATGGAGCCTGAATAATCAGGAATAGTTTCACACCGTTTTCTGCAGTTTCTGTCTTACTCTGTTGTGCCAGCACAGTCTTCTCCCACATCACAGCAGCAAACTCATTACTTTGGCTTTACTCATTTTATGAACCACCTGCTCTGTTCCCAGTTTGGCTCCCAGTTCACACCAGTGAGTCCCAGCAGGTCTGGAAACACTCCCAGTGTTGAGGAAGTGCTGCAGAGAGGCAAGAGGCAAATCTGTGCCTGTGAGAGGGCTCAGGTTTGTGGTGCTCTTAAAGGTGAACATAAATTACATTTATAATGAAAGCTCTGGTTTAAGAAGAGTTATTAGTGTATTAGTCCGGGCTTTATTAGCTCGGAGGTTTCACAGCCATGTGGGAGGTGTGACACTGGCTCCCTCTTCTGTGGGAACCAGTAACTTTTCTGGGCTGGAGAACTTTGAAGCTGCCAAAACCAGACGAAGCCCACAAAACCTCCCCCATCCCTCCCACCTCGGGACATCGGTATAAATCACATTATTGTAGATGTGATCAGATAATGCCCAGCTGTGAGGCATGGGCACGGCTGCCTCCGCCCCTGGGGAGGGAAGGATGGCCAGGGTATTCAGCTGCAGCTGGTGGTAACTGTGCCTTGTTTAAAACTGGGAGTTTGGTGAGTGTGATGGACCCAATTCTCCATAGTTTACTGGGGAAGAGTGACAGAAATTACATCTCACCCTAAAAGGAGAGTGCAGGCAGTGCTGACTCCATTATAGTCAGAGGAAAAATCTGGCTTACGTATTCCCTTTAGTTTTAGGATGAAAGCTGTAACATATTTTATTCTTAGAACCCTTTTTGCCTCCTGCCTCATCAACAAGATTACCCCACACCCTTCAGTAGGGCTTGGACTGATCATCAGAGCTACTTGTTTCTCAAGGCCAGGCTGGATGGGGCTCTGAACAACCCGTGCAAGGTGTCCCTGCCCATGGCGGGGGGCTGGAACCAGGTGATCTTTCAGGTCCCTTCCAACCCAAACCATGCTGTGATTCTCTTCTATGATTCTAAACTTTCCTGTACACTCAGCAATCACTGAAACATGCTCAAGCCTCAGGAAACGGAAGGAAAAAAGACAGTTCATTATTTTATGAAAGGTACATGTTTGTAATGTCGCATACTGATGGGTTCATTATGAATTACAATTTGCTGAATAGGAGGATTCCTGCGGGAGGGACAGTGCATGGAGAAAAAAGAAAGGCAGAGGGAGGGAGATGATTTTTATGCCTGTAAAGGTGTCTCCTGGGCATAACTGAGTGGAAGATGTACCATTTCCTTCTAGCTGTTTGGATTTGTTTGCAATTAAAGTCTAGTGGAGCTGTCAGGGGCTGTTGACAAATATATTATAACCAACTTAGGTTAAGCGAGTTACTTAAAATTAATCCATCCCTGCACAACACTCCTGTTTCACTTCAGAAGAATGTACCAGGAGGAATGAGAACAATCCTGACCAGGTTGGGAGAACCTCCTCAAGGTGGAAATTTGCAAATAGGGCTACTGTAGTATGTAATGAGAAGCTGCAGGGCTTTCAATTATCCCACATAGTCTGTCTCTTTGCAACTTGACTGACAGCTAATTATGCTGGTGCCATTTTTTTGGCAGTGGAATTTAATCTCCCAGATGGAAAGCAAATCAATCTGCCCACTGCTGCAGCTGAGGCATACTTTGGCTCAACTTTAATTTATTCTCCTAAGCCTAAGAAGGTTAGTCATTTCAAGGTACAAAAATATCAAATTTCTTCCGTTAACCAGGCTGGTGAAAAAGTGGGGAAGAGTTGGGATTTTATGGGCCGTGCTGTGAAACGTCGTCGCTCCTTCCTTTGTATTAGGAAACAGCAGTATCATCTCCCCTTGATTCCTGGTCGTGGAATCTAACAAGGAAGAAGCATTTATGAGCAGGTTGCTAGTGATAATGGTTAGACATGAGTTGTGGAGGCATTAAGTGGGATTCTATGGAGGAGTGAACTAAATCTCTGAAGAACTTGACACAAAAAGGAATCGGTGGCAATTTTCAAGCGCTTTAGCCAGTGTGCAATAGCCTGGTTCCCTTTGGGTTTCATGCCAGGGATATAAATGCAATCCTCCTACTTACCTGCACTCTTCAGGCCTATCAATTATGCTGCTCCCTCCGAGTTGCTGTTACAACTTTAGGTATTACCGTCCTCTGTAAAACCAGCACAGAGCAGAGTATGTGACTGGTTATCACAGGCTACAGACCTCATCTTCGAGTAGCCAGCACCTGCAGCTCCTGTCAATGCTGTTTCTCAGGCTAGAAACCCCAATTTTAGCTAGGATCAAGGGGAAGGAAGCTCACAAAAACTTGGTGCTAATGAATGCTGGAAAATTGGAGCCTTTTTTTTCTGTAAACTTTTGCTTCTCTGGTTGTTTCAGCCTGAGTATGGTTCTGATGTCTTGTCTGTGTGTTACTATTTTCCCTTTTGGGGTGCTTTTTCTGAATTCTCTGGAGGTGTTTAAGGCCAGGTTGGGCTGGGCTCTGAGCAACCCGATCTAGTGCAAGGTGTCCCTGCCCAAGGCAGGGAGTTGGAAAGAGATGATCTTTAAGGTTCCTCTGACCCCAACCATCCTAGACTATGATTCTACTCTGGTTTTTGGAGAGTTTATACAAATAGGAAGGTTCCCAATTCCCCTTCTTACTGAAAAAGCATTTCTGAAAGTGCTTTGCTCACACCTAATGACTCCAGTTCCAGTCTTCCTCACACTTTTACAAAACCACAGCCATTTCAGTGACTCCTCCTTAGTACACTTGGTGGCTGAAGGATTACATGCTCTCCTATCTAGCTCTTAACACCTTTCTTTTTATATTTCCATATTAATGCTTATGATTATGTTGATACTGTTCCCAGTGGACCCTTGAATTGCATTGCCCAATTGTGGTAAAATCTTGTATGTGGAAGCATTTTTGGTGACTAATCTCTGGAGATGTCCTGATGTTGTCCCATTGGTGTGTTTGTTACCCTGCTGCACGCTGTTTCTGCAATATTATGGTTAAGAGGGTTTGAGTTATGAATCTAAAATTAATTATTTTTTAAAAAGTCCATCCTTCATTAAACAATTAGAACAATTATTTGTTCTCGACTATGCTGTAAGTTTAAATGCTGATGCTAAAATAGTGTCAGATATGTAATCTCTGAGTCAAGCACATGGAAGCAGTGCGGTCCCACCTATTCTTTGCCTGATTGACTGAAAATAGGGAGCAGTGGGATCTCCAGGCTGCAACAGAGATCAGGACAGGTAAAGTCTCTGCCATGTGTCTGTACGTCCTGTCAGGCTTGTCCTTGCTCAGCTGCTTGACTTCTACTGATGTGAATTGAAAATGCTATTGGCCACAAAATGCTTTTAAGCTTTGAAAGTATTGAAAAAGTTAGAGAATGTCTATTTTAACTGCTGTGTTCAAGTAAAAGCCAGAATGAACTTACCAGTAAGAGAAGAAGCTGTAAAGGCACCTCACTGACATTCTTCCATGTGTGGTCTTCCCAAAACATGACCTTTTTTTTTTTTTTTGGCAAGTGGAGCTTGCATGTTTAGTTCCAACAAGCAAAATGCCACAGAGATTCCCAAAGTAATGTCCTGGCCCCAGTGCACACGTTAGCAGGAATTTCTCCTCTTGTTTTCCTTGTTATGAATGTAACCTGATATGTTACTTTTTAGGTTCTTGAGTAAGTGCCATAATCTACTCGGGCTGCCCGAGTTAAAGCTTGTTCTGGGATCTCCGTCTCTCCTGACAGAGCCTGCTGGATTTGGGACCTTGGAGCAGCATTCCTTGGGCTGTGGGAGATATGGGTGAACATGGATGGCTCCAGGCTGCTGGATGAGGAAGAAGAGGATGCTCTGGTGTTTGTATGGAAGGAGAATATGGTGATGCTCTGCATGAGACCAGCTCCAACACTGCAAATTATTTTGGTTTTGTTTTTTGCTTACAAAAGCACCATAATCCCAGCAAATAAAATGGCACATCACAGGTGATCCCAACAAAATCAGCCAAGCTATTTATGGAGCCCACAGCTAAATAAGGAGATGAGATGTGAGGCCAAAAGAAGCAAGTTCATGTGATTTGAATTACAATCCAGTTTGCTTTAGGATTTTCTAGTTGAAAGACAAAAGTTGGCCCTCCCAGCCTGGTGCAGTCTAAGAGAGATCTATTAAATGCCATTGGAGGTTGCACTTTCAACTACCTAGAAAACATGTTTGGATAAACACTTCTGTTCACATTAAAACTTTAAGAGTTTAAAATAAAGTGAGCTTTAATACAGTATAGTAAATTCTACACTGCAAACAGATGAGGATTCTGTGATCTGAGCACTCAGAGAGATGCGCGCTCTCCTGTGTTAAAAATCCCCTCCTGTGCTGAAAAAAATCAAGGCACATTTCACTCCAAGTTAGCTGCTCATATGAGTTTTTTTGTATTTTTCAATTCTTTTAGTGACATCTAGTGAAATTTGGGGAAAGTGCAACTTCAGTTGAACTCCAAGGATCAATCCAACTGCAGTAGCAGATGCTTCACAATTAACTGCCTGAAGTACTGCACCTTCTTTCATTTACTGTCCCTTAAGCTGCTGTCTTTAGGGAATGCACAAAATGCATTTTGGCCAATAAAAAATTTAAAGTTTGAGCTCATATTCTGGTCAAACACTTTATGCATTTGAAGCACAAAAATAATTTAGGCTTTGCTCCTTTTAACTGTGGGTATATATTTAGAATAACTTTTATTTTATATTTTATATTTTGCCTTCTGTTATTGGTGCCATTGCTCCTCTACACTTGAAGGCTCCAAGTATTTCACCTTCTACACAAAACACCCCAAACTTCTGCAGGAGTTCAAGCTACACATTTTCAATATTTGGTATTCCTGAACTTACTGAAAAGGCAGATTTGGTCTGCTTGTTGTTCTGGGCCAATCCAGACTGGATGTGAAATACTCTTTCATCAGCAAATGAAGTTTTCAACAGAGATGGAAAACGTATGCCTCCTACCTAGAAATTGGCTAAAAACTTCAAAAGAAGAGCTGCCTCCCTCAGAGCACCATCGACATGCAATAGCTTTTAACAGTGTAACTTCTTTCTCAAAGTACAAACCCAAGTGGCTTCCATAAAGGTCTATGCTGGTATGGATTTCAGCTGTGCAAAGGACAAGGCGACCACTACAAACAGGGCTCATAAATATTTGGAAAAAATACAAAGTAGCTTCAAGCAGGCCAATATCAGATAACTGGAAAGGGTTCAAAAAAATCTTAGGTCTTGCTTGATCTAAAAGGCTTCAGTCTCCCAAACTGAATAGGCAATTAGGGCAGATTTTGAACAGAAGGATCTGAAGCAACAACTGGGAAGTGTGAACACTCTCTGGAAAAATCCCAGCTGTGAGTGTCACTGAGCACACTCACATCCAGCCAGCACAGGGAAGATGCACAGGGAAGATGCCCAGCATGTCCGAACAAGCTTCCAGGTCACTGATTCTCATCTGCTCTGATCCCTCTCAGAGCCAGCTTTTCAGAACTTAAAAAAGAAAGGCTTAAAGGAAAAATCAATCCAAGTACACCAAGAGCAACAGTTCAAACATTTTACTAAATCAATTCACACAGTTTCAAAATTGTAAATATAATTAAGGACAACAGGGTTTCTGTATTTCTTTTCTTCCAGAATCATTAAGACAATAAACAAACACAAATTAGGTTTATAGCATCTGTTCTTTTAAAAAATGAAAGGAACGCCACTTGATGTATTGATAAAGCACCACAACACAGTTACAAAATAGGGTTGGCCTGTTTCTTTCACAAGTAAAAGACTACATACTCCTAACAGCTTCCTGCTTCAATCCATACTTCATTAAAATAAAACTATAAAATCTTCTAGATTACACTAACTTCAGACAATGCCTGTTAAAACAGTGCATTAACAGCAGTAATGCCAACTATCAGTGCCAACATAAAACAGTTTAGAGAGGAAAAACAAAACAAACAAAAAATTCCAAAACAAAACAACAAAAACCCCATCTTTATTCCCCTAGATGAGCAAAATTTAAAATAAGGGATGCTCTGCCTCACAATGAATTAAGGATTTGGGGATGCTGATGGGTGGAAGAGGGGGCTGGTACTGTAGCTTTCTAGGCTTAGTTGGCATCTAGTTTGGCCATTTCCTGCACGTATATCCCTATACTCTCACTGTCGAAGAGCACGAAGTACACCGTCTTGATTGAGGAGGACATTGTTGACACAAAATAGCTGGAGATGGCTTTCAGGATCAGCTGAGCAGCTGTTTGCTTTGGGAAGCCATTTCTAGAAGGAGAGAGAAAAAAAAGGAAAGAAAATCAAGACTTGCTGAATCAACTTTTGATGGTTTAACCTCCCAGGGAAGGCTCCAGCTTTTCTCCAACACCTCACAGTAAATAAAGCTGCAAAGCCAGTGTTTACAGTCTGAAGTAGAAGCCACAAACTTGTTGATTTAGGCAAGACTTAAAATGCTCAAACAGAAGAAAAGCATTCCCAAAATATGAATACAGAGTCTACACACATTGATGGATTGAACCTTGTGATACCTGATGGGTCAATTATTCTCATTTAACAGGTAAGTGAACCAAGAGCCTGCTGTGTTCTGGAAAGCAGAGTATGTGTTGGAGCTGCAAAGTTAAACCTGTCCTGAAAGCTAAGCAACTGTTTAAGAAAAGTAAAAAGGGACAGAGAACTTGATACAGAATATGAAACATGAAAAGACCCAAAGCACAAACTGGTTTTACCACGACTAATGGTAACTAAGCACAGAATTTTACAGGACCTAACCTGACAACCTTTCTTATAAACTTCTTCACATTTTTATCTAGGAATCCTTGTCTGAAAGATTCATCTCATCTTAAAACAAGTCAAGCACAAGTAGAGTGGTCTGAACAAAGCTATGACCTGAACTGTGAATTTTATTGGTCATGGCAAACTCCTGGAATAACACCTGGTAACTGCTTGGAACATGGCCTGAACTTTGTTGCTGTGTCACTCCTGAAGTCCTGCTGCTCACCCAGACCGTGGTTTTGCCCTGCCAGATTCTAAGCCCTTCCCCAGCCTCAGTGACGTGCACTCCGTAGTCAGTCTGAAGGTGATGGGACATGGTCACTCTGTTAGGAGTAGCACCCAAAAGGAACCTGAAAGAGCCCGTTGAACATCATCTGGTCCCCTGACATGCATTTACAGATACCTGATAGTGAATACTCCCCATTATAAAGTGTGTACTATTAGTACTACAAATAATTTACAGATTACACAGATGGATGAGTTTCTCAGCATTTCCTGAGCAGTTCAAAGAAGCTGGGCTAAATTCACCTCTGACTCTTAACAGGTGAACATTTCTCAGCCCTTGCTCACTGAAGCACCACACTGGTAGCAAAATGCTGTTGTAACCTCCCTCTTATTCTGTGCTGCAACACACCAAATGTGAAGGGCAGCTGCCTGTGTCACGGCCCACTGGCTGCACATTGCCTTACCAAAAACAATCTCAGAGAGCAATTCTGTGTCAGTCCTGCCTGTAATGTGATATTATACATGCTGTCTTGAAGATAATGTTTGTGGTATTTCAAAAATGATGGCATGAAATAGCTTACACATTTTTTTCTTTTCTGAAAATGCCCTATGTTTTCTTCTATTGAAGAAGGAAAAAAAAAAGAAAAAGCATTGTGAGAAAAGCTGGTACTCTTCTAAAGCCAAATGAGCTGGTCTGGGATAATCAGCTGTGCGAGAAGTTAATCAACTGAAAGCAGTTTTGACACAGGAGCTACTTAGGAGTCAGCAGCCTCCACACCTGAGCACTTGCAGGTTACTTATGAATGCTGCATCCTGGCATACATTGAAGAGATCTTCCAGGAATTTTGCTCCTGAACTGTCATGCAGGGCAGCATCAAAATGGGGATATACACTGTTTCTGAATTGTTCTCAGGGCCTCTGAAGTCACACAAATTCCGAGTGTTCTGGCAAGGTGGTCACACCAGGGCACATGAAAGAAGAGTGGCCTGGTGAAAGGAAGGCACGGTGCCAGGGAAGCTGATAACAACCCATTGCTCAGGACACATCTCCCAAGAGAAATGAAAGAGAGCAGAAAAATCAGCAGAAAGGTGCTGGCCTGATGGCCATGTGTGGGCTGCAAGAAACAGAAGCCTTATGCATTGATCTATGGGTCTGAGTTAAATTCTTGTGAAAAGGCAGTTTGGGACTTCAGCCAAACCACTGTCAATTCAGATCAAAGTCAGAGCCTCAGAATGAAATCCCTTCTCTGAGGATGATTTCATGTTCAATCCCTAACTCTCCTTTCCCTTTTCTCCTGCTGGCCCTACCAGACTGAACTCCAGGCTACCTCTGAACAGCACCCAAGTTGTGCTTTCCATAAGCTGGCTGTAGCTGAGCATCTGGCCCAATGAATGCTACAAGTATGCTATTTTATTTCCCCTCGTGATTTATTTGAACTGCCCTCATGTAATCCCATTCCTCAACTATAAAAGAGAACGAAACTGTTTATGTGGGTTTATTGGGTGATGTCTGCTTGACAGATGCCTGTACTAGAACAGCTGCATACATGTGGTGTCTTTGGCATTTGCTATCTTTTAAAACTTTACTTTTTTTCTTTTTTTAATGCTTTTCACTTCATAAAAGCAAGTAGAGAGTATTGTCAGAATATATTATGTTCTCTCCAAAATTAACTTACGCTTGAGTATCTCTAATTAAGGAAAAAAAAAGAAAAATACATAACTTCATATATTACTCAAGGCCTTTTGATTCCTCTCCATCTTTTAAAAGCACCACTTCAACTGGCTCGAGTAAGAATGATGTGTATATGCCAAGAGGAGAACTTGCCCCAGATCCTGCCTGTCAGTAACCAGATTTCAGAACAGAATGTGAATCCTGATGATTGTTCAGGGCTTCAGCATCTTCCAGTACCAATCCCCTACTTCACAACAAGGGCTGGGAATGGCTCTTTGCTGGGAGCTATCCAGAAAAGACAGGGCTGTGTGGAAGATACTTTACATGGTCTCACTTTTACATAACCAATTCCACAGTCACTCTGCACTCTCCACATTATTCCGTGGAGGAACGGAGTTTCTCTTTGTACTGACCAGCCTGTGATCCTGACAGCTAATTCAACAGGTTACTATGAACCCTCTGCTCTATTTCTCTACTGTTCTGCAAAGTTTGCTCAAGTTATCTCCTTAAAATGACACCCATGCAAATTAACCTTAGCTGGAGATTTGCATCACACAAGTTGCTAAAATTCATCATTGTAATGGAACTTTTATTTCTTGTCATTCACCCAAAACCTCAAATACTGTTTTCTGCCCTAGCCCACAGAATATGCAAGAATTAATCTAGGGTTGCAACACAGCACAATGGGAAGAATATTGCTGCTGTACACCAGCCAACTTCTTTCATGGCAAACTCAAGAGGGTCAGTTGTTCAGTGTTAGAGACACAACTGTGTAATTCAGCCTAGATTTGGCCCTTGGTCTTCCTAGTGAGCCATCAATGAGGGCCAGGTGTTCCTAACCTCACTCTGCACCCCAAACCCAGGAGCCTCAGACTAAAGGTGCGGTCAGTCCGGACTGAGACTCTTAAGAACACGATCCAACTTTCAAAGGCCCTGAGCACACTGTACAGAGCCAGAGGACCTGAACTTCAGACTTAGGCTTTCAAAGACTTTGGCAAGGGTTTTTAAGGTCTTTTTTTTTTTCTAATGAAATAGTCCCATGATGTAAACTGCATGGAATTCAGCTTATGGATTTTGGATGAAAGCTTGAAGTGACTCTGCAGATCCTGAGAATCAAGGCACTTTAGGTTTGCTGCTTAAACAAACACTAAGGATGGTCTTCTGGCCATCTTAAGACAGGTAAGTTTCATTATGCACTAAAATCAGGCAAAAGAGACCCCTTTTCTTCATGTTCTTTTCCACATCTCCAATTTATATGAATGAATTGATAGCCTGAAAGAAGTCTTTTAATAGTCTCTTGAAAGCTCGTTTTATGCTCCTTATCCCATTTGCATGCTTTAAGATTTGCAGGGGTCACTATGAGATCTGCCAACATTAAACTTGTATTCAGGAAAACACTGCAGGTTCCATGCACTGCCTGAACAAACCTAGAAGAAACTCTTCTTTTAGGGAACTGATTTAAACAAAGAAGAAAAAAGCCAGCAGTGCAGCAATATGTACTGTACATGGGAAGGGACTGGAACACCAGATGGCACTTAGAGAATGTGACCTATTTGGCATCAGGTTTGCCTGACAGCCTTACCTGCCACTGCCAATGGAAGGAAAAGCGATTGATTTCAGCTTCTTTTCATCAGCCAGAGCCAAGCAGTTCTTCACTGTCTTTTCCAGCAGCTCCTCGCATTTGTCTGAGCCCCAACCTGGGCTATTACAGTGGATCACAAATTTCGCAGGCAGTCCATGGCCAGCACTGACAACAGCTAGGAAGAATTGAAAATGAAACATAATTACTTTCCTCTCTTTAGGATTAAAGGAGTGTACATGTGATTAAAATAGCAAACAATCAACAGACATTCCTTTAGCCCCTGTGAATGTTTTAGATTACAAATCACACAGCCTTAAAATATAACATGATTACAGAGACTTTGTGTTTTCCATTTCCAGCTGCATTTTGCTGTGATAATTTATAAATCATAGCTAGGATCGAGCCTGTTTGAGAGAGAGCAAGAATTCATGGCTGACATCAAAGGAAGTACATTTATACTGAGGACTGGGTAAGGAGAAGGGCAGTATCTGTTAGAACCAGACATGGGATGATCTTGCTTTGGTTGGGTTTACTGCAGAGCTACAGTAAATATCAGGATGCTGGACAGGCACAAGGAATTATGACTTCAGTGACCTTCAGCTACTCCTGCTAAATGTACAGAGTGTTCAGCTGGCTTCTGATCATACCCCAGCCCAAACTGGAGCAGTTCAGAGCTACTAGTGCTCTGCAAACCCCTAAGGAAGGATGGAAAAGAGGTGAATTGAGATTCTGGCTTTATTTCCAGCTTTGTCTCTGAGTAGCTATAATAAAGACATTTTGTGTGATTTCAAGACTTTGGGCCTGGCCTTATTTTAGGGTTTTTTTTGGGTCATCCAAGATCACTTGAACAATGCTGGGCTTAGTTTCTCTCTTTCATCACATTCTTGACAGAGGGGTGGAGAGGATGCATTTACAGATTTGCAATGTTTGATTCACACTGTTTGTGTAACAACAGGCCAGGCCTTGTATGTACAAAGAAATGAAGAAGAATTTTTACCATGCTAATCCTATCACCACAATACTACCATGGACATGTGGGGACTAAGAAGATGCAGCAGACCCTGCCTACGAACTGCTGACTGGCAGGGATTCTCCAGATGAGAGGCCTCCTTTCTCTGCAGGAGAACACGTTCTGGGTTCACCACTTCCCATCACAGAGCAACAACAGACTGTGCACTGCCTGCCAGAAACCAGAGTAAGAGGATCTCTGTCATTTCTGAACTCACTGGGCTGTGGTTGCAAATAAAAAGTTGTAACTTTGGTTTGTTTAAAAAAAAAAAAAAGGTGGGGGAAGCAAAGCACCCTAATCACAAGCTGAGGGAAAAAAAACATCTATCTGAAAGCTCATAAGAGCATACAGTGAGCCTTCACAAAAAGTCAGCCCCTAATATACCCCACAAAATTGTAGGTATAAAATGGGAGCTTATGTCTTCACAAAACCATAAAAAAAATACCAATAAGTTTTTTAAAAAATTAAAAAATCAGGTTTGCAAAGGTGCGTAGAGGTCTGAAATCCTCTATTCCATTCTGGAATGTTTATGAGGCATTTTGCTATTTAAGTATAGTAGAAATAACTCTTGGCACATGATCATCACATATGGATACTATCCTGTGGCTGCTGCAGGAAAGAGAAAATAGACTTTGTCATATGGATCCTGACCAGGGGTTAACCAGAATATTTTGAAGGACAATGGAAACACAAGCATTTATGTTCTTATGGGTTTTCAGAGTCCCAACATGCTGAATAGCCTCAGTGTTAGACAATGTTAATTTGTCATAATGTGCAACTAAAATGTTGGCAGATTCAGAATACATCATAAATCCAAGAAAAATCTATTAAATGCAGCTGACATATCTCTAGTCAGATGTGAAATGTGGATATCATCTTCACCCTGAAAGAATAAAATACTGTATTGATACACATGACCAACTTTAATATTTCTCAGGGAGTGTTTTCCAGAGTAGTCATTAATTAACTCATTAGGATTCTGATGAGGACAACTGTTCATTACCAAGAGCAGCTGTCCCTTACTTCAAATGCAAATGCACTGAAATAGGAAGTAAGAAGGAGAAAGGCAACTATGGATTTATTCTGTGCTAGTCACATTCCAGGTAAGCATTCTGGTTATGGGTAGATTAAAGGGATGCCCACAGAATTGAGAAATCTGAAAACTGGGTATGTGTAGGACTGAAAAATGGATGTATCAGTTGTGCTCTAGAGCCTCCAACAAGACCCTAACAGGCAGTTTCTCCCAGTGCAATGCAGAGCTGCCCTGGGGTAAGACTGCCAAACAACTCCCAGATCTAAGGAATGCACTGACAGCTGAGAGAAAGAAACTTTTCTGTTCAACTTGCCACCTATTTGGAGCAGTTTGGTCTGGGCTGGTAAGCAATCTTGTACAGAAGTTAGTAAAAAGAAAAAAATGAGTAATTGATTCTGCATATTTTCGCAGAACAAAAATTCCAAGAAAAACTTATTAAAATTTTTAAAAAGAAAGAGAACTTATTAAAATTTTTAAAAAGAAAGGGAGAAACCCCCAAAGTATTAAGCTGCAGAAGTAAACAGTTGTAATTCTTCCTGTCAGAGCTGAATTCTTACATCTCCCCTTCGGCTGTAGTTAGGATTCGTTTACAAAACTGTGCACACTGTATTTATTTTTATAGCATAAACACAGATGGCAGAATCAGCCTTCTATATGAACAACATGGATCAGCAATTTCACAGATGGTGTAAAATTATATATTGCCATTATCAAACTTTATTACTCATATAGTAGATTTTTCTCCGATATTACATAAATTTTGATAACTAGGCATCAAAAAGTCATAAGCTTTTATAGCGATGATTTTGGCACTGATTAAACTAAGTACCCAAGCAGATGCTGAACTTTAAGCACATGCTTAAGTTCAGTGAAAGTCAGCGGCATTTCAGCAAAGCAGATGTTTAACAGAGTTGGACTCAAAAATAAGCATCTCATTAATTGCTTTTCTGAACTGTGCCCTTAATGATCAACACTGAGTGTGTATGCACGTACCTGTGAACAGCCTGGTTCTACTGCGACACTACAGCACTGCCCATTTCCCGGGTGCTTTGGTAAAGGTTACTTAAGATGCAATGTGTGCGGTTTAACTGTGGAGAGTACAAACATACAGCCCTTGGGAGCTGCCTGCAGACAGCAGAACCGCAGCACTGTTGCAGGAGGAGCTGGGCTGTGTGAGCCAAGCCCAAAGCCCCGCGGAGCTCTGGTTTGGGGTCCCGAAGCGCAGCCTCACCTCCGGCTATGTCCAACGGCCCGTTCTTTTTGCGGAGCTCAATGACAGCTTCCACAAACTCCTTGCCGCCTTTCTTTTCCAAAGTGCTCCCTGAACAGAGAATTTGTTAGTTTACTCCTCGGATCTCAGCAGACATGTGACTCATCATTCACTTTTGTTACATCACTCTAGAGTTTTCTGCCCAAACATTTTTTGGGGACTGCAAAGTAAGATCTAAACCTTTTGGGACTTGAGAATTAGCTAGTCATTTAAAACAACAACAACAACAACAGAAAGAACAAAAAGACAACCCTAACAACCCAAAAACCTCACACTGGTATTCCTTGCTAACATTCTCAGACTTGAATTTATTGTCAAAAAACATCTGACATGACATCCCTACCTCCTTCCTTCTCATGAGCATCTCTTAGTGTCAAATGTTCCAGAAGAATGTGCTAGCTCAACTGTGGTTGAAGGTTCGTAATTCCTTCCCCTAGGATTCATTTCCCCTCTTCTCTTACAAATTGTTTTAAAGAGCCATTTGCCACAATAAGAATTTGAAACTCACCTGATCTTGGTCCCTGACCCCAACAGGTGGCCCCAGGAATGAAACAGTCTCGTGAGTGCAGCGGGCTGCTTTACTTGGTAACTGCCCAGCTTGTTGAGCCACCTTTAACCAAGAGGAAGAGCCTCAGAAATAAGGAGAATCTCTAAGGAACATATTCCTCCAACGAACTTCTCTAACTACAACTAAGGAGCTGGACAAAGTCATTCTGGGAGGAGAAGAGCTGTGCAGTGTGTCAGGGCAACCAAAAGGTATGTTGTTTACAAAGGCAGTCCATCACTAAATGGTTTAGATCTTATTTTGCAGCACTAGGTTTAAATATTAATGGAAGAAAAAACAGCCCAAGAAAGCATTTTCCTAACTACATAAGCACCCCACATAATTTTGCACTGTGCATATTAATTATAAAGGTAGAGAAGTAAAAAGCAGTGATATCATAAAGGCTCTGATTTGAGAGATTGCCTTGCAAACTGATTTCCAAAAATTCAGAACTAGGATCTCTAAAGATCTAGACATTTATTTGGTGACACCCCTTACTTTCACTGATGAAGAAAGAAAAAAATGCAATTTCTGATGGAAGTGCACATACTATATGCTCCAGGAAGCAGAGTCCTTCCTCCAAGATTCTGGTTACTAAATCAGGTTATAGCTCTAGGAACTAAGAAGACTGCAAGATGCTTTTGTTTTGTTTTGCTTTGCTAAATTTCTTCCAAACTGAAAAGCTGAAAACAATGCATTTGTTTTCCATTCAAAAACTGACTCTGTGACCCTGAGCCTATTTTGTTAGTGGGAGTTTATTGCTTTTGGGGTACAAAAGCTGAAGACAATTACAAAAGCTATGCCTTTTCTTTGGCTTTTTCATAACCAGTTCACAACAGGGCTTGCCAAAAACTGGATTGCAAGGTCAGACTGTGTAGGTCAGAGTGTAATTTGCTCTTTGTGCTCATTTAAGCTTTTAAATATAAATACTTCAGCCAAACTCCTAAGAATTTTCTGAAACTTAAAGTTACCTATCCCAGTGCAACCGAGTGGGAGGATCACGTTACAGATCTCTTAGAAAAGACAGTAATGGCTTTATTTGTAGCAGCAAGGTGTCTTAGGAGAGTGCTGGGAAAGGAGATCCAGAGCAGCACTGAGGTGCTTGGAAACACTCTGCCCTTCAAAGAGGGAATTACCAGAAAGCACAACACCCTGTGCCCTTTGCTGAGCCTATCCAGCAGATGTGCCTGACTCCAGGGTCTTATAAAATCACCCTGACAGAGAAGGGATGGGGAGGGAACGAAACAGCCTTCCATTCTAGTTATATTCTTGTTGTATATATTTCCATATCATTCCTATTTATATTTATATATATTCCAGTTATATTCTCCATGAGTCCATGAACTCTGATCAGTCCTAAAACCCATGACATTCATAATCCTTAATTTCTCTTGTTTAAAGGGGAAACATAATTAAGCCTTGTGCAGAACCTAGGAACAGCAAAGTTCTATTAAGTAGGTCATTTCTTTGCCATTGCAAAGCTGTTGTACATTTAATGGAATTTAGCCTAGTTTCTGGTTTAATTCAATCCAGAAGGATCAGCTTTTTCCCTTCTACTGGGAATTGATTTATAATTAAAAGCAATGAACAACCATGTCAGTTTATTTCACTGAGCTCTCTTCTTGCAGATCTGGTACAAAGAAGAGAAGAAGTAATATTTAGTATGAATGAGTGAAATATTTTGCATTTACTCCTCAATTATGCTCTTCCTCTGATTAATAGTGAGGGTTCATACTGAAATCATACTTGACATCTATGTTGTAAATTAGCTTAATCTGGCAAAAGACAGACTGTATTTAACCATTTTCCACTCCACTAGCAAGTTTCTTGATGGAAGTCTTGCTTCACAGCTTCAAGGTTAGTAGCTTATTTGCTCACAGGCATAAATATGTGTCACTCCCATGAGAATAAGATCATTATCTCATGCTTTCCAAGCAGGCATTGGTATCAGTGTTGAAAACAGCGTTAGCAGAAATTTAGGCTCTAAAATTCTGAGGATAAGCCCCCAATACATTTAAATTGTTAGGGAAAAAACAACAAAAAATTAAAAAAAAAATTTAGATGGGTAAAAGTTAATAATTGGAAGCTAAGCATTTGTGCACTTCTATTCTTTCTTACAGCAGTCAGAGGCAACAGGAACCTATGCTAAGGAATGAGCAGCCCAGCTTCAAGAGACAATTTTCTTTGTAGGGTAGCAAAGCATTTCTTTGTCACAGAGTAGGAGACAGGCACATTGGCTAAATGGGTCTGACAGACTTTGGAAGCATATTCTTCAGGTACAGGCTACTAAGACACTCTGCATATTATTTAGCCAGCAAAGTCACAGTGCTTCTGCCCAACAGGCCGACCAGAGCTACATTTCTCTGTGTTACTCAGAAAGCAGCCCTTTCAGAAAAAGCAGGTGGTGCAGGACATGTGTCCCTCCAAGTCACTACTGAAAACAAGGCCTCAGGCATGGGGGGAGCCCATTCTCACAGCAATGGTGAGGTCAAGATGAGATGCAGAACAGAGGCCGGGATCAGCTGACTTGATTTTAAGCATTGCCAGCAACTTCTGCATTTGGCCCAAATTCTGATCTGCCTTCTCAAATTACCAAGGCAGTTCAGTCAAAGTACTCCTACCCTTTTTATAAAATCCTTCAAAATTCTGTATGCGAGAGGGCTAAGAGAAGGCCTAGGAGAAGAGTTACTCAGGAGACAGTTAAAATGGCTGAATTAAGAGGTCTGTCCTGTTTCCTGTCAAGCCTTCTCTCATCCGTGCAGCTCAAGATGATGTGTGTGCAGCACTAGCCTGGGCTTGTGGGCGTGAGGACCGTGGAACAGGGCTAGGAAGGTCATCGGTCCGTAAGGATAATCTTAAGAGTTTGGAAAATACAGACAGGTTAGATCCAGCATGCGAATCCAGATGTGGACATCTAAAACTTGGCATGGAGAGGGTGCACTGGCACAGGTTAGAAATCTAAAGATCAAGACTCAAACCACATTCAAACCAGGCACTTAACATGTCAAACCAACAATGTCGTAATTCATTTTCCTTGGTCACGTGCCTGCATTTAACACACGGTTCCTGCACTTCAATTTTGGTGGTGCACTCCATTGTTACTTCTGAAAGGCCGATTTGGCAATAAAAACCAAAAATGCCCGCTAGGTTTGTAATTGTTCATTTCTTGTTATGACCAGTCAGGACTGCTGGAAGTGAGAAATGAATGCAAATCTGCATAGCTACAACAAGCTGGTGGCTGCTGATCGACCATGCACACACATACGAACTCCGCAGCACTGAACTTGCCATTACCTACTTCACCACCGGTGTAGAAGTCAGAGTTTGTCGGGTGAACGACAGCATCACTGTCGATCGTGGCAATGTCAGCCTGTACAACTTGCAACTACAACAGGTAAACAGATGTATATCAACCACGTTGGACAGAGACCCAGCACAGGCTCTACATTTACACATGTACCAACGTCCATATTTTCCTACCTTTACATCTCCAAACCTTGCGCCAAAGGAGTATGCTGAGTTGTGTGTGCAGGTGTGTGTAGAGAAAGGGGTGTAGGGAGCAGGAGGAGGAATATTGAGTATGACATGATCAAATAAATGTTAAAATGACAAGTCAGAGCAATCACATGAGATAATTTTCGAAGTTTTAAAATCAGCTAATGCCCCATTTCACTTTGCAGAAACCTAGAACAACCAGTTCCCCACAGAGCATGACACTAAAATATGGAATCTGTTTAAAAAAGAGAAATTCAGGATCATCAAGACAAACAAAATAATTAGTTTCTCCATTTTGTCAGCACCAATAAGCTGACAGGCACTGATCTTCATATGCAAAGCCATTCATAATTTTATTTCTAAAAATGCCAGTCTCCTTCACATGAAGGAAGCCATGTATTTGCAGCAGGGTTGTACAGAATTTGCTTTAAAAAGTACAAATAATTGTTCATATAGTTTAAAAGTAAGGCGTATCTTTTAATTATGTGCTGGAATGGCTAAGACACTTACAGAAATATATGTATTTCTAAGAAAGGCTGATTTAAAAATTAGCCTTCTTAGACCTTTTTTCTTATTAAGTTACTTCTCTACATTCCCATAGGAAATGCAGCAGTAGTAGAATTATGGGTTGTATTCCATTAAGGAAGTTTCAAAAAAAGACAGCAGCAGGTGTAATCAAATAAGTACATAATGCATGAACGCAGTACATAATGCATGAAAGGCAATTCATTTTTGCTGAAGAAAAAACTTCTGTTAAAGAAGGATTTTTTTGATTTCTTATCAATCTGAAACAAGGGAGAAGCTTTAAAAGTGATTCTCCACCCATGATAGTTCACTCTTGTATAATACCAGTATTTGTTTCCAGCCGAATGTAAAAGTGACAGGGAAGAACTGAAACATAATGGAAACAAATTATTGACTGAATTAAACATCAAATCAAGGTAGGGAAGATTTAGGGATAGCTAATTATTTAACAAGCCCTTTCCAAAATTTTTAAGCCTACTCTAAGTACCGAAATAAAAACCCTGAGATTGCAAGAAGAATGGAGAAACTGCTTATTTTGAGAAAAACCTGACAAAAAAGTATTTTAGTCCTCAAAGTATCCAAATAAGAAACCCCCCAAAATAGCTAACAGTCACATATGATCATTATGGAAAAGAATTTAAAATTTTTGAACTGAAATCAGCTTGAAGACTAGCAATAGCTGCAAGTATTCAGAATTGGTCAAAAAGTATTTTGAATATAGTTCTTCAACAAAGCAGGACCTGCAAGATTTGAATTTTGGCTCTGATTAAAGGTATGAAGCCCTAGAGAGTAAATTCTGGGTTCCATAACTTCCATGTGACCGTTAGTTGTGTCAACCCATGCCCCATTTACCTAGGTCATCTTTAAGGTCAATGTCAGCATTGGTAGGATTGATAATGGCCTCCACCTCGAAGCCGGCTAAATTACTGATTTCACTGTGAATAAGGTTCAGCTGAAAAGAAAAGCATGAGGTGGGAAATAACAGGACAGCTGGGAAATCACAGAGAAGCTGCAGAAAAATGAGCTTTGCAACACAGATGGAGATAGCATCACTGCAAACAAATATGCAAAATAAAAGGCAGGTCATAAGGGGTTATTATCCCAAAAAAATTCAAACACAAGACTCAAACATTGTTCACACTGGGAGAACATGAATGTACCTACTAGTAAGCTTTATTCTGGTTTTACACTGATCACTATTTGGGATTCTTATTATTATCCAGTGTCTAAAGGGGGCTTACAAGAAGTCTGGATAGAGACTTTTCGTGAGGGCATGGAGTGACAGGACAAGGAGGAATGGCGTTAAACTGAAGGAGGGTAGGTTAAGATTAGATATGAGGAAGAAATTCTTCCCTGTGAGGGTGGTGAGGCCCTGGCACAGGGTGCCCAGAGAAGCTGTGGCTGCCCTATCCCTGGAAGTGTTCAAGGCCGGGTTGGACAAGGCTTGGAGCAACCTGGGCTCGTGGCAGGTGTCTCTGCCCATGGCAGGGGGGTTGGAAGGAGATGAGCTTTAAGGTCCCTTCCAAAATATTCTGTGATTCTTATTTTGCCATTAAAAGAGGGTATTTGTTTCTTCCCCAAGTATAGATGAAGGACACCCTAAGCATCCCTTAAGAATCAATTACAGGGATGTGCTGGGACCATTCTGCACTGAAACGGGATCAAAGCTGCTGCTCCTCCTTCTTTAAGCCAGCAAACACGAGCCTATCTCTGAGAAAGCACACACTTGTCTCCAGCAATTCCTCCATCCCAACAAGGGGACGTGTTTTTTTTTATTTTCCTTTTCAGTGGTCACCATGTTCTGTATTACAGAACTTCAGTCCTCATCACAGTTCTGCAGCCTTTGGGAATGTCTGGTGAGGTACTGTAAGCAGGCACATGATATTATGTGCTTATTGCTTCTAGTTTTTATTTTATTTGCTTTACTTCCTTTTGTCCCTTATGAAAGCAGAGATTTTTAACCCCACCCATTAATGCCCGTTTACTCCTCTAAGTACCCCCATATATTTCAAGCACGTCTTTCAATTTCTTTCTTGTTATGAATCAGGAGGATTTCTCCTGGGCACACAAGAAACTGAGGAAAGCAGCAGAGAGATCTAGAGATTGACCTCACATCTGCAGTATGCGTTCTTAAAAGACAGTCTGGGTGTCTCCTCATAGGACGTGACCCACACCACAGAACCATCTCTACAATTTGAGGCAACCTGACGGGTATGCTAAACTTGGCAAAGGTCAAAACTGCGACTATGGGAAGTTTATAAGCAGGGTTTGTGACGCTGCTTCGTAGCTTCTGTTGGAAGTCTGATTTCACAGGCACCAAGTATACTACTGTCAAAACTTTAAATACTTTAAAAGTGCAAAAGATTTTCCAGACTTTTTCATTTGGGGAAGTACATTAGCTACAGCATGACCTACGCCTGTGTTTACAATATGTATTTAAAATGATTTTTTCAGTAGCTGTTTAGGTGATACGGAAAGCAACCATGAAAGAGAAAGCTCTCATTTATTTATGCAATTCCTGCAACCAGCTGCACTTAAGCCAGGCTTTCCTTTTAATCCAAAGCCCTGAGCTTACAAAGCATAACATACATCTTCAGGCATGGCACTTTATCTCATCCATATCAGAATTTTATCTCTTGTTTGTTGTAGCCCACGTTCTGTAAACTTAACTCTTCAAATAATTTCTTTGTGTACATTAATTTATTAGGGAATATGAGCCAGTCCATGAAACCCACACAAGTGAATGAGACATTTAAGGAGGCCACCATCCCTATATTTAAATTTTATGAAAAAATTATTTCCATTTAATTTATTTGATTCTATGAATTGACCTTCTTTCTCTTTTTAAAAGCCTACAATTTCATATAATTTGCATATGTTGCTTGAGTAAACTATGTTACCTCAAACTAGGGTGATTTTGACTAAAAATGAGTGTAATTCAGCCCTGTTTTAAGTATGTGTCTGTTCAGGAATTTGTAATAAAATCTAAGAAAGCTTCCTTTCCAAGTAGCTTGGAATCCTTTAATACTTCACACATGGTGAGTTATTCATACTGGAGTTTGAGTCTTGAGTTTGACTACAAGCAACTGCTGTTTAAAAAAAATGTCAAATCAAATCAAACCAAAAATGTTAAAAAAAACTTCATGAACTTTAAAATTAAAAAAAACAACCAACAGCAAAACACATGCACACACCAGGACTGTTTTGTGGAGATTTTAGTATGTTCCTAAGCATATTTTGCTCATTCTGTAAGTGATCTCTTTGATTCCTAATTCTATGCTCTCTAAGTTTTTGCCCCAGATCTATCAGCTGCAGACTGTTTTTGTTTTGGACTTTAAATCTATCCCTGAGCCTACTCATATATGGGATTTACATAACAGCCAGCTGGTAATTATAGTTTCAATTTACCAGCAACAAGAAAATGCTTAAAAAGCTGCCCATGACTGATAGCATGTGTTGGCAGCTAAGTATTATTTTATTAAATTCTGTACTTCCTGCTCAATGCACTGTTAGCTATCCAACTGCCAAAAACAAATAAAAAATTAATCAGAATTTTTCCTGTGGAATTAAATCCTCCAATGAGTAATTGCTCAATTTCACTACCCAATAGTATGAAGCATGTAGCAGAAGTGATCCTCTACAGGGCCACTTTAAAAAAATAAATAGACACAACTTGCATATACATGTGCAACAAAGAATGGACATAACTTTAGGTAACATTTCAATTAAATGTTAGTTAGATAAAATGCAGATGGCACTTAGCACATCCATGAGTATTTTCTAAGCCAAGCCTGGCATTTCTAATTTCAGACAAAATTACCTTAAAAGTCTTGAAGCTTTTTCTGGTATGAGTTTCATACTGAAAACTGACGATGCCTATTGCAGACTGCAAGCTGAGGTCTCTTGGAAAGTCCAAACCTCAAAGCTTAGGCTTGAGGTCCTGCAACTCTGCCTCTACTTTGTAATCCTCTCAGGAAAAACAAACTAGTTAATGTGCCCAATGCCACATTTCCACTGGGATGTCACTTGTAGGATGTGCAAGCATTTACATATTAAGTAGATTTTAATAATTAATGTAGCACTAATAAACTTCTACAGGTATAACTGAAGGGTTCTTTGCCATTTCATGACCTCTAAGAATTTCCAGCTGAATGTCAGCAGTTACCTAAAGATTTAATGCAATAACTGTAATTTTAAAAACTGAACAATACCCAGGTTTGCAACATTCTCATTTGTGTTTTTGCAACAAATTAAATCTGGGGTTAGTAGAAGCATGAAGAGCTGCTCTTGCAAATAAATTCCTTCCCTTCCCTTCTGCAAACATGAAGCCAAGAAAAAGATTTTTCTCATTAAACACTTATGAATGATGTGATATCAAAAACAAGATTATTTTCTTCCTTCTCTGCATTTAGCAAAGGATTTTCTGATCTGGCAGATAATGGTTTTGCAAACCAAACAGACATGCTAGAAAGGTGTTCAAGAATATCATAGGAGTTTGAAAGATTCTGATTGATTGATCTCAGCAGCAATTCTTCAAATGCCTTCTCTAACCCTCAGAACATCATCTGCTTGATTTGGAGTGTTCCCTCACAGGAGACAAACAGGTTTTCATTTTCTTTTAATTTCTCTTTTCATTATATGTTACAGCAAAAGGCTAACACCAGGTCCCTCTCGTGCAGGGCTAAGTGACAAGGACCCAGTGCAGGGATGCATGTGTCACACCAGTAATTTTCTCAGGGGGCTGGACTCCAAGTGAATGAGAAAGCCAGAAAGTTCATTCCCCAGTACTAGGACTCACTGGGAAGCTCTACAACACACTGGCTTTGCCCACCACAGCTTAAAGCAGTCCTGGAGCTCATGATTTTCTTCCACTGAGCCCAACAGCAAAGCCCCGCTGATTGGCTGGGTCAGTCCTGCTGGAACACAACACTAGGTCTTATTACAGGTTTCCTATGGTAACTAAAATGAGCTCAAAATCAGCTCCAGAAGTCTGACGTTACTTGCTTTCTTGAAACAGTAATGTAGACTATAAATTTTGGGTTCTAATTTAGTCATCGAAATGTTTTTAAAAAACCACCCCCCTAATAGGAGTAAAATAAAAAAACCCTACCAAACCAGCCATGTAGCTGTAGCTGTAAAATTAAATGTGGAAAATCAGAAGTCTTGCAAAAAATGTAACTCTCATGCATGTCAAACTTGGGAAACACACTGGAGGATAAATGGAGAACAACCTCAGTATGAAATAAAAATGAGTCAGAGGAGTTACATTCCACAATGGACAATGGCTCATCTTTTATGGCTTCCAACACAATGATCTGATTATTGAATGACAGTAGAAAGATGCAGTTTTACTTAAGAAAATTTTGCATCACAAATTAAAGGCAGGTTTCAGGATAAAAGGCCAAATTAATTTAATGACTTGTCTCTTTAAATGGTTCCTCTTTAAGCAGATATGTATTTGTATTAAATCAACCCATATCCCAAATCATATTCATAGGGAATAAAAGAATTGTTGACCTCTAGCTTTTCATAAAAGCATCATTCATTATTACACAGCATTAACTTCTGTAAATCAGAAAGCAGAACACAGCATAAAACCATTATTATGAACAAATGTCTAACATAGGTTTTGATAAAAACCTGTAAATCATTTACATCAGCAATGAAGTGGGCTGACTGTTGGAAAAAATACGTTTTATTCTTAGAATAATCTCTTTGGCAGATGCTTATCTGTAACAATTATGTTGTTTATGAAAGAGATAGATTACAAGCACACAGGCTTTCCTTCTAATTAAGTATTTAATTATGTAGTCACATGAAGACTTATTCATGTACTTTTTAAAATGCTCTAGCAGTTGTTTCAGAGAATTTCTTTGAAATTAGAAAAACTGATATCATACATCTCCTCGATTGCTCAGTGGGGAAATGTCCATTGTACCTAGGTGTTTTGTGGAAAAGGGGTGGTAGGAGGAGGCTATTCCCTAAGCAGCACAGAAGAATAGGTATTAATTTATAAAAATGCAGGATCATACCTTCTGGCCAAGAAACAGGCTTTTGGTGGACAGGACTGTGAAACCATCTGCAGGAGTTCCCTCTGTTGTACTGTCAGCACTGGCTGATTTGCTCACTTCTCCCTGCTTCTTCTTCCAAAAATATAGTTAATTAGTTAACTCAAGGCTCTGAGAAAAACAGTTTAATGACACTAAGATATATGACATGCACTAAATGCTTAGCAGGCAATAAAATGCCTGTACAAACAGTGGCGTTGGATTTTATCCTTTAGTCCAACCAAAGTGCCTGATAACAGCTGAAGGGATCAATATAGGAAAAACGACCTCAACGTCTGCAGATCTACAAGCGCCTTTCTCTTGCCCACAACAGCGCACAGCTGAGATGACAGTTGTCTTAAATGTTGCAGGAAAACATATTAACAGCCCCAAACTTTTAACAGCTTTCTAATGGCTTGTGTGGACAAAGATTACATATCCCTGTGCACGGGAACACATTCATTCTAAGCTAGAAACTGACTTGTCAGAGAATAAATTTTATCTGTGATGGGAGGTGCTCCCAGATTTCACAGACTTATTTTTAGAAATGCTCCTTTGTAATGTGGCTGTCCTTAGAAGCAGTGCCAAAAGAATACATCTACTTTCTATCTGCCTGCTTGCAAGAAATGGGCTGAACAATTTTCTGTCTTATTTAACATCATCACCTACTTTCATCTCCAGTAAAACTGCTGGAGGAGAGAGAAGGAGTTCCCCTCAACCGCCATTTCTTTTTTCAACTCTATTACTGCAGTGAAATAACAGGTTTCAGGAATGAATTGATTTACTGAACAAAAATGAGAATTAGGAACATTTTGAAAAGGAAGTCAATTCACGAAGGCTGTGGTTATAAACTCAATTGGTGCCAAGAATAATTTCACATTTTCAATAAAATTATTACTTACAATTTCATATAAATATTTGGTGCCTCAGCAATATCTGTGTTGAAGCAAAAGAAGCACACCTGGAATACTGAGCAAGCCACTGTTCTCCTGTTGTCCCTTTCCAAAGTATATAAACTAAGTCTGAGGCTGAACAACTAAAATGACTTTGATGCAAGGGTATATTGTGCTTATAGAAGCTGTAACCATGCTTTACTTTACACAAGTGTTTTGAAAATTAGATTTTCATGGGTCTTATTTCAATTCCCCAGGAGGTTATTGTTAGCCAAATACCAATATAGTAAGCAGACAATACAGTTTATTGTGTGGAAGGAAAACAGAACCCCACAACAGACTTCCTGCTTTTGTAATCAAGTATGGCAAAAAAAATCCAGATTTAGGGAAATTATTACTGCATGGTTATTGGAAGCACTGCATTTGAAATGTTAACTAATAGGTGTTCTGAGGGAGAAAACTAAATTCAACAGCTCAAAGAAACAAGAGTGAAACAATCAGAAGAGTGACCAAGTAAACAGTAACAGGATAAATAAAGAAGCTTTGCTTGACCCAGAGGCAACTTTCACATTCCTTGTCCATTTCATGTGAAATTCCTGTACTTTTCTTCCTACTTGCCGAACTTAGTGCTTAACAGTAGTAGTTTTGCAAAAGAAAAAACATCCTTGGCTACACACGTACCCCTTGGAAAGATTCCCCACTCCTACAAACCGAAACCTGTAGGCATGACCAGTATAGCCCCCAGGCACCTTCCTCTTCCTGGTACCTCCACCTTCTGCCCACCTCAGAATGTTTCTTACAAAGAACAGAGTATTTATGGCCCATCTGCCTGTGCTGCAGAGCTGGGCCAGTTCTGAGGGTGCTCAGGCTCCAGCTGCACCAGGGAGAGGGCAGCACTCCTCCCTCCCTGCTCACACTGTGACTGAAATCACCATTGGTAACAACACACACAACGGAGAGCTGACCCCGTGTGAAGCTCCCTGCAGCTACTGCTGGCAACCTTGTTTGGGTTTAAAAGAAACACATTACTCTACCTTGGATTTCCTCGCTCCTTTCTTGCCGCCTGTTTTCTTTGATACAGTTTTTTTCTGTGATGGAGACTTTGCCTTCTTTGCTGGGGGTGGAGTGATGATTGCTTCCAGTTTTCCTTTTGATCCCCGCTTCTTTGCCAACAGCTCTGGGTGAATATTGGGTAACACTCCACCACTGGCTATGGTGACCCCTTTCAATAGCTAATCAAAAATTAAAAAAAGTTGTACATGACAAATTCCAGCATTTACTTACTAATAAATAGAAAATAGGATTTACTGTACAAATTTTGTACACTGCCTTGAGTTTCTCCAACATTATCCTTGAAGAAAAGAGATGTGAAATGCACGAAATGGAGCTGACCACATACTAGATTTTAACTATAAAGGGAAGCACGTGTTCTTGCACACGTGCTTGTCACTGCCAGCATCTCTAGGGCTCACTCGAGATCTGTTTCTTTAAGTCCATGCCATGAAGGCTGTTACCCAATGAGGAAAAACAAGACAGCCCCAGGCACACACCTGAGGGCCCAGCAGGGCAACCTGTGAGAGAAAAATGGGACCCCAAAGTCCAGGGTGTGAGACTACAACGGGTGCCATACTGTGGAGAATCCAATATATGTCTCCCGTGCTGAATTTTCCTGAAATTGTGCTATTAAAAAGGTTTTTTTTTTTCTTAGAAAAAGAAACTTCAAAATGGAGGGCAAAATTTATACAAAGCTCTATACATGTAAGTCTTCAAAAAAATATGCAGTTGAAGATCAATATTCAAAAGTGTGCAGTTCATTCAAGCCTTTAAAAGCAGAGGTGAAATATATCATGTTCTGTATTTAAAACCACTTTAACCCATTTTTATACATCTTACTGGGACTAATTCACTATTTAGGAGGATACAGATGCTGACATCAAAGTGCCCCAGGTACTCCCACCTTCTGATTCATGTTTACTGCTCCCCAATCTCAACTCACTGAGGCTCCAAGCTTACAAAGGGATAATGAATGGAAAGTATGACCAAATTTCAGACAAAAGGGTTCAGAAGGAGGGTGGTTGGGGGATGTTATTTTTTTCCTGCTCCATTATGACACACAGGTTTGGAAAAAGCATCTTCTCAGACATGTTTTTACAGCACCTCACACAAAGGTACATTAATCCCAGCCACCGCCTCTGGCTGACACCACAGCACTGTAAAAATAATGCCCATTTTTTTTGTGGCTAAGTTAAAGGCATCTTTAAGTCTGCAAAGGCCTCAGACTTGCAAGAGTTTAGAGCTCTTCTGTGGTCACAATAACAGACTTCAGTGAGAACAGGATAGGTCCCACTGAGTCCTCAACTGTCTAGGGAAACTAAAAACAAACAAACAAAGAGCATCTGCAGGATTTTCTCTGTGTCCTTGAAGAATTTATGACAACACCTCAGTCCAACAGAAGTGGTTGTAACAGTGTTAGCAAACATCATTTTACATCTCCATTGCATTTTTACACATTTTAGGAGTGCTGAAATACATAATTAAGCTGAGTGCTGTAGTCAGTTACACAGCCAGCATGCTAGTGAGTGTTTCCTGGTGTGCTACTCAATAAGCAGAGGTCTTGAGTTACAAGTCAGCTATATGGAAAGACAATTTAAGAAGCCCTGAAGGAAATCCTGGCCTTCACATGGCAGAGGTTTTTCTTACCTGATTTAATTCTTCATCGTTTGCTACAGCCAACAGGATGTGTCTAGGAGTGACTCGACCCTTCTTGTTGTCCCTTGCTGCATTTCCAGCCAATTCCAGAATTTCCGCTGGGGAAAAAGTAAGCTCCTTTTAATTACAATGTGATCATTAAGAAAAGTCAATGTGTTATTTAGCATCCATGCAAAAAGGTATGGGAATTACATCATGTTACTCCTAACTGCTGTAGATACCCTCAACAGACATCTAACTCTAAAATAAGCATTTTGTTTTTATATTGTTTTTATTTGTTTCAGTCTAATCACTGAAGAACAAATGCACACTTAAGTCCTGTGCATTAAACTAGAATTATTTTTTTTATTCTTCTGAAGCAGTTTCCCTAGATTCTCCACTTTTCAGTGTTCTTCTCAAAGCTACTGTGTGCTCATCTCTTAGGATCACTCTCCTATCAGAGGACAGAGTATAGTAGATACGTAAATTCTATAGGTCTTTTTCTCAAACCTGTCAAATGTGAGTTCTGGCTCGTATCACTTCTACTTTTTTATTACTGGAAAAGACACTACTCTCAATGACTCATTTTTAGCATTAGGAAACCGTGTAAGCATACATCCAAGTTAGGACACTAAAAATACAAATTCTGCTGCTACACTCACTTAAAGATTTGTTTCTCTATCTGAGAAGTTTTTACCCAGAAAAAGTAATTGATGAATCATGTTTGTTTGCTCCTCGTAAATTATTTCCTTAGAATATATTTACAGTGCTGACAAAATAATGTCTAACAGCTATGCATATAATGGCTCTAACAGAATTAGCAAAGATGAATTTGCTCCTCTTGCAAGGATCTTTGAAGAGAAAGGCTAGAGCATTACCTGCTAATTGATCTATCTGCAGCTCAACAAGCCTTGGGCAAGGATGCAATTAATTACAAGAAAGTCTGGGGAACAATTAAAAAAAAAAATGACATGTCTATCAGACCTTGCAATTACGTGCTACTGCTGTCTCCATTACACCTAACCTTTCATTTCCCTCTCTACAATCTGTGTTTCACTATTGCATTTGGTAGGTTTCCTTTTGATATCTGGTAACGTTTGGAGAAAAAGAGGGGGGAAAAGAGGAAATGTCTTTTTTTACATCTATTACACACTAATATTAAAATGTAACATTACAACAATATATGAGCTTGATTTCACATTTAAGAACTGACTATACCATGAGAGCTCTCCCGTAAGTTTGCTTTAGAGGCAAATAGATCTGAATTAAGGCATTAACCTGGAAAGAAAAAAGACTAAAATCAAAGTCCATGTGACCACATGCCTTTACCATAGGAAACAGTAAATCTTAAGTAATTAACACAATTAACTTTATTATAATGTAAGGCAGAATATTAAGTCTAAATCCCCAAAGTAACTCAATGTTTCATGCTGACAACAATTGCTTTAATTTATTTTTAAAGCAGGATTAGCAGGGTAAGGTCAACCTGCCCATGCTTTCCACACCTCCAAAGAACTGAATTAAGCTGGCATAATCCTTTTCACATACTTCTCCGAAGGCCCAGCTCAGACACATGAGGTTTAGCTGCCTGCAGCCCGTGGTGGCAAAGTCCTGCATCACCTCCCAGTGGACACGGTGAAATCCTGGATACACCCCGGGCATCCCCACTGACCTCAGTGAGGCTCTGTCACCGAGTAACGCCACCACCTCCACCTCTCCACACCAGGAATGGAGCCGTTTGTATCTCAGGCTTAATCCCAGCTGAAAAGCAAGAGAAGGCTTTGCTGCTTTTTGGTTTGCCCCTGCTCCCCCACCTCCGCCGCTTTCCGGCATCAGGCCCTGCTGAACAGTCAGGCCGTGTTACTCTCTGCGACTGATCAGCACAGCTATGCAGACAGGTCATTCTGGAACTAAAGACTCTAAGAAAGTGTTATGCCTGTAAAGCACAGAGGAATGTTTTATTTGTTCCTCATAAAACTAAAATGTCTGCCTCGTACAGTGGAGAACTGTTCTTGTAAGTGCTAAGCCCTCTTCCTTGGACAGGAAACTCATTTTGAAATTACAGTTTTCTAATGGTCCTTTAGGGAAGTTGAGGTACCCCACTTCCTCTTCAGGAACAGAACGCTTTGCACTGGTGTTGAGGACCACAAAAGAGGAGCTGGGGGAGAGGGAGAGAGGAGGAGGCTATGAAGGGTGGAATTTCTCTTCTGGACTTCTCTTCAGCTGTCCAACAATAATTAAGTATTGCTTGAACATGGAGAGACCCACAGCACCGAGAACAGCCAAACTCAGCTATGTACACAAGTCTAGTCAGAGGGGGACCCTCCTATTTAAAAACAGAAGATTAGGAGGTATTCAAGCTGAAGCCAACATAGGCAACAGTTTTTTGATTTAGCACTGACAAGAGACAAACCTAATCCAAACCCAACAGACCAGAGCACTTAGAAATGCTGGAAATGAAGACTTTCTGGATGCAGACAGGATTCAGACTACTTGCCTGGATTTTTCTTGCAGACAGCTTTACTTTCACATCTATTTAATGCTGCTTTAATTCTAAAGATTTAAATGGTGTTTTGCCCATGTTTTAAACCTATTTTAAATTAGAGGAAAATCTAGATCTCTCTGTAAGGGAGCTGATTCAAATTTTCAGAAGAGTAACTCTGGATTTACCTGGAAAAAGGAGTAGGTGGGAAAAAGTATTTAAACTTGAGACTGGACTTGAACTCTTAGGTCAACCCATTTTTGGAAGTGTCATTGTACCAGGTTCAAAGGTTTGAGTCATTGAAGAGTTCTGTTTCATTAAAAGTAATCTTCCCACAGTAGGAAAAAACAGACATTCAAAAATCAACTCCAGCAACCAAGCAGGGTCAAGAGAGAAAGCTTTGGTTAGAATTGTTGTGGCAAAAGACAGTGTTAAGAACTTCCATGACATCAGGTTTCACTCAGCTTGTATTTATCCAGCCAGAAGACCAAAACAAAAATGTTTTACAAAAATGAGGCCTCACAAAAAGGATGGAAGTTGCATAATGTCTATTCCATTCGTTTCATATATTTACTCAAGGCATTTCCCCCCTAGAGAATAATTACATCACCACCACTCAGGCAGCAGGCAACTACAAGACTCACTTTACAGAACTACAGAACATGAAGAGCTCTATTTTTTAAAAAATTAAGAAAAAACCTAAGTTTTTCAGTACTACATGGTTTAGAAGGCATCCTTCAACTACTGCATAACGAAATCAGCTTAATACAAAGAGAAACTCCATCTGCACAAATGACTTTTTCTGTGCTTTTGAATAATTTCAAACAAAAATGCAAACCAATATGTACTGCTTTAAGTGTAGATATAAAACAAACCAGTGAAAAAGGTGTGAGAACTGTATAATTAGGAAAAAAAAATTAATTAGGAACGCTATGTCAGCATGCGATATATTCATGTATGGACAGCTGTTAAGTAGCTAAAAAAGCATGGATGCCTCAGAAATCTAACTATATCACGAGCATATCAATTTGATTTAAAAGACATAGTTATGATTAATATTTTTCTTCTTTTCAGTAATTTTTAAAGTAAAGTGTAGTGTGGCAAACCCTGAAAGCTAAGACATTTTCCTTAAAATTTATCTCCAAGGTAGTTTTCATTTAGATCACTTGAAAAACTTCTTTGTAATAGTTAGAACTAGGATATAGGTAGTGAAAACTGGTCTAACCTTGTTCTCAGCACTTGAAACAAAACTGCTTTTCTTCAGCTGAGGTTTTTAAAAGTTCAGTTAAATATTTTTAAAGGAGAAAAGCAAACCAGTTGTGTATCTTCATATTTAAGCTTGAGATAAGACCACAGGAAAAGCTGTTCTCAAGACATTTCCTACTCAAACACAACCACAAAGTGTCAGAAGTCTCCACAGAAACCTCATCCGGAATCAAGTTTTCAGGGCGAGTTCCTCATCCTTTACTTTCAGAGACTCTGGCCATCTCTTAGACATCCTACTAAGCTCCCAATTTCACTGCTTGCATTTCTCTGTTTCACATGGGGCTGCTCTCTGCCCTGAGTACTGTTACATTGGTATTTCACAACACTTGCGAATTCTGGAACCAGAACACAACACATGGTTAAAATGAAACTAATTACTATTAGGTCAGAACAAAGCAGGCACAGTATGAACTGCAGACGTGGATGCTACAAAAGCAAATGCATTCTCCTCCCACTCCTGGAGGGTGTTCTAGTTCATTTATCCTAGTTTTCAAACAAAATATTACTTGTCATTACTGACTAAAACTCCTCTCAAGCTTAAATGACAAAGCCTTTAGCTTATCATGCATTCCAGGCTGTAATACTTTCTCAGTGTAAATAGTCAATTCAACTGGTCTGACTTCATCCCCAAAATGTTTTTTTTCTCTTTTTTTTTGGTTTACATCTCAAGCTAAATCATTGTTGTTGCATCAAATCTCTTTGTCCACCTTGTCTTCAGGGAGATGAAATCATATCTTTGAAAATTAAACTCTTAACAACTAACAGGTGATGTGTTAACACAAGGCCAATTTCTGAACATGCAGATTCCAACAGGAACAAGTCAGGGGTTTCTAAAAAAATTGTGAAGCCACTCCTCAAAAGAAAATTGAAAACAATATCCAGAAATCAAAGAAAAATGAATGTTGATACAATTTCACTGAGAAAAATATGTATTTGCTACAAAGCCAACAACATGGCAAGGAGTCTGCTTATTGTACTTTAAATTAATCATCTTTCCCATCAGCATTTTATTGACTTGAGATTCACTTTACATGATTCTGGAAGGTTTTAACCCAATCAACCCCAATCAACCAAGACTGTTAAGAGTTTCCTGTATTCTTCTCTCCATGTATTCCACCCAATCCCCCTGGAATCTGCAGATGCAAGAGTGAAGGTAGGATCATTTAACAACACTTTCCCTCATGTATTCCAATAAAACAGTTCTCAGCCTTGGTTCAAAGTCATGGAAATCTGATGCAGTGAAAATCAGTTCAAGAAACTTTACTGTTTTGAACAAGCCTTCATGAAACCTTAACTCTCAGCAGGGCAATCGTTCTCTTAGGATGTGATAAAAGCCCCAATCCTTTCAGTCTTGAGTGTCTGAGCTGTATCAAAACTAGGCCCCTTAAAGGAAAAACTGTTAACTTCGCCAAGTTATTTAAGTTTTGCATTTCTGTCAGGCAGATGACAGACTGCTGTTTACATAAAACATAAGTTCAGGCCACAAAAGCCACTTCCACTTAGAGCCTTCTGATCTGACTTACATGCCTTTTTGGCTTTTTTCTACACTTTAATACCATCCATTATTTTTTTTGTAAGAGATCCAGTGTTATTTAACTTACTTCCTTTTTTTTTTAAATTTTAATTTCTTGTTTACTATTGATCTGTAAAAGATATGAGAGTACAATTGTCAGGGAAACTTGAATTTCAACTCAGACGTTATTTATTACAACAGCCCCACCCTGACTACTAATTTCAAGAGATATCCTAACTCTTTTCCACAAGAATCCTGATCTAACTCAAATCAGCCTTTATTCTTTTCCAGTGGAGCTTCCTCTACCTGGCAGTACACTTTGCTGTTCCTCATAACAGCTTACATATGTTTTAGAAATGCACTCAAACACGATTAATGTAACTGCTGCCAGACGTTACTTGATCAAGTGCAGCATGTGGCACTTGGGGACATGGTTTAGTGCTGGACTTGGCAGCGCCAAGTTAACAGTTGGACTGGATGATCTTGGAGGGCTTTTCCAATCTAAATGATTCCATGTATGCTTTGGTCTGGCTGTTTAAGAATACAGGAGACTACTCACATCCTGAGACCTGGTCCTGGCTTAGTCTTTAACACTGCATTTCTAAACACTAAAGAAATCAAGAGGTCTCACTATAACTTCATTGGAGCAAAGCCCACATCCAGCCTGACCTCCTGTCCTCAGCTAGTGCCCAAGGGCAGGTGGGCTGGAGCGTTAAAGGAACAGGCAAACTTAAAATACTGTTTTTACAGAACATTCGCTCTGATTTCAGCCATGTGCAGCTGAGGGGTTCCCCAAGTTAGAAATACTGTTTTTTTGTTTAGTTCTCCAACAGATTTTATTTCTATGGATGTGTCTAATTGTTTTCTGAACCCATTCAGAAAGATTTACCACCATTTTCAGTATCCGTAACATCTTGCACTAACAAGGCTTGCTATACCACAGACATTTTTGCAATTTGAGAGAAAAGTACCTCCTGTTTGGTTTAGAAATATTGTATTTCACTATATATCCCCTAAATTTATTTTCCCCCAGTGAAGTTTACATTGAGGATGGAGCATTTCATCCAATGGCACCGAAGAATCCATATGGAATTTCATTTCTAACGGTAATTCAGGAAAAAATATATTTCAGAAAAATACCAAAGACCGAAGATTAAACTCAGGCATTCTAAATAGCCCTCATAGAAAAAAAGGTGAAAAAAAATCATGCTTACAATACTTGATGCAAGAACTTCTAAAATTTGAGAATACCTGAGGAAAGAAACTGCTTGGTAAATACACTGTGGAGTCAGGATGTCTTCCTGCTTTCTACCCAATTGTGCTACAACTGTCATTCCAAGAACAAAGGGTCAAAGAAGAGAAGACTTAAGCTTTATATGTTCTTTTATTCTTCTCAACAAGGAATTCCAGTTAAGACAAAGATATGGGTAGGAAAAAACTGTGCAGTGAAATCAGCCCCATCTTTGTTTTACACTTCTCTTACACTCCATTCTTCCAAACAAAGGCTGTTACCAGTATTAAATTGAGCAGCAATATAAAGAAGAAGTCATTACTCTGTTGCAACTTAGCCAAATAAACAGATGAAATTATTTACTAGAATAAAGAGTATTTCATGCTAGATCTAAGGATATTAAAATATAACTAAAATATAGCAAAAAATTTAACATTTTCAAGAGAGGAAATATTCACTGACCATGACATAAAAAATAAACCAGCCCCATCCAGCATTTGTACATTACTGCAATATGACATGTCACAATGTTGCATATTTACCCCTCTGAACTACCCTGACATAGCAGTATGCACTGTTAGAGCTTTTATTACAAGAAAACACTCTTGTTGGCTCTTACAGTTTCTCATCAAACCTGACCTGTGCAGCTCGGAGAATACATTAGGACTGTAATCAGGTCAGTAATTTTGTACTGAGTGAGCTTTTGTAACTTGGAGATCCATGAAAGTTTTTAGGACTACACAGTAAGACAGACACGTACGTAAGTGCTTACAGGGCTAGAGCCAAAGAAGGGCTTATCAGTGAAAGAAAACTCTTCATTTATATACATTTGAAATACACGGATTCATGCATTTATAATTAAGAAAGCTGGTCATTCAGTTGATAACAGTGCAAAGTTTTATATCTAAAGAGGCACTTCTTACAAGTAGAGCAATTTTAAATGGTGATAATGACATTTCACTTGAGAGCATGACACAAGTCTTATGTAAAAGGAATGTTACAAAGGAGCTTTCCTATGCTGATACAGCCGAAAGGTCTCTGCTTGTGAGGTTATTGTCATAAACAACCCTGCTGTATTTTAGGTCCACTACTAATCCGTATTAAAAGCACACCACAGACAAAGAGGTAGCTTCATGCTTGCTCAGGGAAGGCACAGGTCCTACAAGCCCCTAATTTACTTCAAGCATCTTTGGGACAGAGTTTGTGGTACATCCCCATATAATGAAGTAGTGTTTCTAAAGTTGCCTGTTTAAATAAAAGAAACGTATCTTGGTAGTGAATGCACACCACAGTATCAAAAAGATATTGTCAATTAACTATCTTCCTAAATTTCATTACTCTCCAAGGATGGTTATTTACGGGAGTCTCAGACTGCCTGGAACTTGAATCTGCTTTTAACCTAATGCTTTTTCACTGTGGACCCCTGAGCTCACCTCTGCTTCTAAGCAGGAGTTCAGTGGAATATCTGCTTTGACAGAGAGGGCAAATCGTTGTTTTCCTCTGTGACCCTGTGAAGATTTTGGGCAGTGAGCAGAACACAAGAGGTGAAAAGCAGTTCAAGTTGCTCAGCTTGCACATTGCAAAGTGAGCATCTGAAGTGAGCAGTTAAACCTACTGCTCTCAGGAAGGACTTTCCTTTTGCAGCCAATCAGCAGCTGGATCAAGAACGTTTCCCACACTGAAAATTAATCACAATAAAAAAATGCAATGAGCTGAGCTCCAGCACATGAACCCCCATTATTTGATTCTGGCGACATCAGAAAGCCTGAAAACAAAAACTCAGGTAAACACAGGAATGCCTTAGATGCAATTCTAACTGTGGGGTTCAAGAAGTGCTTATTTTACATTTCAAGAAAATATACGATCAACAGTACCCCTGTGCAAAAAAACCCAAAAACACAGCTGAGAAAAAGATCTAATGGAGAAAACAGGTATTTAACATTCTCCTACCTTCATATGTACATAACAAATATAAATCAGTCTCATTTCTTCTGTATTCCTGTGCTCCTGCTGTTTTATAAACTTCTCCTTCTCCTCATTTGCTATGACATTTTGGCAATTGAAAATTATTTACAGTGTAGAACAGATGATGTGGCAGGGGGGAGCAGAAATCACTTGCAGGCCTGGCTCTTGCTGCCTTTAAATAAGCTCAAGAGATTTCCGTTTTTCAAGGTCAAAGGAGTATCTTTTTCAGTTAGTAAGAAAGGTTGGACTATATATTGTAATTTGTGCAAGCTCTACATCTGAAAAGACCATACCTGATTAGATGTATGGCAGGACCAGTTCTGACAAACACAAACCACTGAAATTCATGTGAGTGGCTGCAATGCCCCAGATGAAGTCTGAGGCCATTCTCTTGACTGACCTAGTGTTCTTTTTTGACATAAACGGATGCTGATGCACTACTTTGCAGAGAAATTCAGGAGGAGATTGCAGTTTTCTGAAGTCCACGTTAGAGAAGACATATAGGCAAGGAACCATTGGAAAGTAAGTGCAATAAGGAAAGAAGCCAAAAGGAAGTACCAACACTGAATGTGCCAACTGAAGACTGTTGATAATGCTTAAAATTAATTTCTGCTTATGCTGCAAAACTGATCCACTATTCTGACTATTCCCTGCAAGACAGGAAGCACTGCATGAACTGCTGCTGCAAAGAAGGAAAATAAACAAGAACTGTGCATTTACAGTTCTTTGGCATCCATGCTATTCCTTCAGACTTAAGAAACAAAATATATCCACCTGCTTCAATATTGGTAACACTCAAAGGTTCATTCTGCACATTCACCCACAAAAGACACACTTGCATCCTATTTACAGTGGACATAACACATTATTTCCTTAGATAAAAACAGGACACAATAAGCAACTTGGCTTAAAAAACCAAACTGGATACACTGGTTGTGCTGATGAGAGAATTATTTTCTAATGTTACTTCTAGGTAACAAGAACCTTTAGTGAGTAAGTAAGAAAAGGAGGATACTCACTGTGCAACGTTTTTATATATGAAGTACATTGAAATCTGAGGACATGAGAAATCATAGAATGTGTACTCTTACTTTCCGATGAGTAGTTGTACATACATGATAAAAATAAGCTACTTTCAAAGTACAAAGCGGGTAAGTCATAACTCCAGATGAATCTAGAACAGAACTCCCAGTCCAAACAGCTGGAAGCATTTCAGAAGCTCAAATCTCAAACTAAACAAAAAAAGCCCAGATCTGAGCACACTATGGGCTAATTTCAGATTTACATCTAAATTAAACCTCAGCAAAGGCCAGCAAAATTTAGCACTTCACCTTCTAAAGGATTAAAGTTGGTTCCATATTCTGCACACTGATGAACCACTTTTTAAACCTTAGTAGGTTCCTTTCTATTAAGTCATGTCTCTGTCATTTCCCCTTCCATTTTTGTTTCTGAAGTTTCTCTTTCCTACGACTGCTTTTGATATTTTATACTTCTCCTTCCTGGATGCACAGGATTGCTTCTTTGATTTAGCCAATTTATTAGCATGCCAGTTCACATGGTCTCCTTCCTATTATGTCACGTTCCTGGTTTTACTTTGAAATGGTTGAAATGCTTTGATTTGGTCTCAGACCACGTGCTAACATAAGGATCTTTAAAAACTCTCCTGGAGAGAAGTCAGGATTTCTCTGGTTTTGTGAAGTAATAACTACCAAGAGGTAAAAAGAACACAAACCAAAAATCTCCAAGCATTCCATTTCAAGGGGCTGTTTCTGAATTACACTGAAAAAGACGAATGACCTCAAGTTCAGAAAACATACTGAGCACTAAAGGCTAAAAAATTATACTATACAGAGTGTGAAAAACTTACAGAAAGGAAAAAAAAAAACCCACCAGATCAAAACAGTAAGGGGTCTACAAGAAAGCTGGAGAGAGAAGAACTTTTAGTGATGGGACTACAAGGGGGAATTGCTTCAAACTGAAACAAATTTAGCTTAGATATTAGGAAGAAATTCTTCCCTGTGAGTGTGCTGGGGCACTAGCACAGTTGCCCAGAGAAGCTGTGGCTGCCCCATCTCTGGAAGAGTTCAAGGCCACCAGACTGAATGTGGTCTGGAGCAACCCAGTCTAGTGGGAGGTGTCCCTGTCCATGGAAAGGGGGTTGGAACGAGATGAACTTCAAGGTGCCTTCCAACCTAAACCATTCTATGAAAAAATTAGTACTAACTCTGGAAAGAAAGGAGTATCTGTGCTTTTGAGATGCATCTATGTACAGAAATGAAAGAAAACCCTGAGATACAGGTTACTAGGACTATCTACCTAGCCTTCAGAGGAGACAGAAAAACCACAACAAAACTGCCTAAAAATAGATAAAGGGATAAAGAAGGAAAGTACTTTTTCCTTTAGCTATCCTTTCCTCCCGCCTTTTTTATTTTTCCTAAAGTGATGTATGTCACTTTTCCTTGGTTTTTCTCTTGTTGTTGGTAATGTCCTCAGACAAGTTCCCAAGATGCACAGCCGTTAAACAAACACCTTTATTTCCTCAGCCTATTCGTAACTGCCTAAACTATCACTGCCTCAGTCAACACTTTAAATCAGTAAACCAGCAACATATGCTGCTCATTAGCAGAGCCTTCAGCTCACCTGAATTGCTCTGTTTCTTTAAAAGGGCGGCATTCAAAGCACCCTTCACCCTAAGAAGCCTTTTATTTGAATTGTTATTGCTGTAAGCAGGAACCTAGCTAAAGGAAATGTTAATTTTTTAAGGCCATCTATGAAGTTTAAAAGCGTTCTTTTAAAGAAAACTGAATGTCAACAAGTGAAGGGGAAAAAAAAAATAGTTGACGGCATGAATAACCTACAGAAAACAAACAGTCTATTAATTATTTGGTAGTATTACCAATCTTCATCTTTAGGGGAAGAAGACACTTTATAGGAAGGAATCTTCTGTTCTTCAATGTCAATAAGCATTATAAAATGTATCTAAAATTGCAGTCAGGCCAGGTTGCTTCAGTTTTAAATACTCCCAGAAAAGTCAATGCTTTATAACTTTGTGCTTGACTCAAAGAAAAACCTGTACCTTTCAGAGGCTCAGCACACCAATACAGCTTAAATTCTCCTGTCCCTTGAAACACTTGAACCTACGGCAAGAACACCGACACAAGCAGATGTACCAGAAGAAGAAACACTGCTTTGAGAAATAAGATCCAATTCAAGCTTTTCCTTAGTCATGCTAATAGAATTTGGCTCCAAACAGTCATCTATCTGGCACTCGTGCTTTTTGCTAGATCCCTACACCACAGGTACATACTTAGAAGCCAACTTGGCCACATGAAGGTGACCGAACCTTCTCATCTATTTTTTTTATTTTAAGCAAACTATTATTGCAAAAAGCCCATATGTTGATGCTATTACAGTTGGGGATTTCTGTCAAAAGACTGCTTTTGTAATGTTGTTTTGGGGGGGGTTAACTTGCAATGTCTTAAGTTTTGTTTGAGAACAAAACAGCTGTTTAAAGATCTTTACTTGCATGTCTGGTTGTTTACGTCATTGGGCAAAGCATTCTCCTCCTTTGAAGCGTCTTTCTGAATGGAGGAAAAATAATACTTTTGTCCTCCCAGAAGGTACTCTGAGAATGAGATAATTATTTAAGGTATTCTCATTCTGATGTGATGAAGGGAACAGAGCAAAAGCAAATAAGCTACATAGACCCAGGGCAGATGAACAGTGTGCATGTATACACAGACTCAATCAAACAAATTGCAAACAGCATGTGTAGTCTGAAAAGAAATCTGTAAATTGAACAAAAATGTTTAAACAAGGCTGTAAGCAAGCTCAGCCCTGTGTAAACATGGAGAAACTCTCTATTTAAAATTAATGTATATGCTTAACAGACCATCATAACCCAAACAAAGTCAACAGGCACAAAATCAAAGCAAGAAGGACTGCAACAATGTAGTTCACACACTGACAGCAGTAGGAACCCTGACTGCCTATGTGGAAGGAGTGTGCTTACAACTGGTGAAAGCAAACCCAACACTGGAATGAACAAAAGCCATCAAAGCTCTGAGGCGGGGTGAGGGTACCTTGATTTTGGCTTAGATGCGTGATCAGCATAACATGCACTTCAGCTGTAACTTTTTCAGTAATTTATAAATCAGAGGATCTTTTTAGTTTGTTTGTTTCTTTTTTCTGTGCAAATTCAGTTTGTGTTTAACTTTTACTGCTACTATTACATAATTCAGCAAAACCTACCAGTTAGATATTCCAGTACAGCAGCCATGTACACAGGAGCACCAACACCAATTCTGTACTTCGGGTGGCCTTTCTTAATGTACCGGAGCATTCTTCCCACAGGGAATATGACCCCAGCCTTTGCGGAGCGGGAAGTCTTGGTTGACTTCTTCTTTCCACCCCTGCTGGACATCTTGTCTGTATCAGGTCTGAAACAGCACTCTATATTTAGAAAGAAAAAAAAAAAAGGAACGAAAGATAAAAGGTTATTTATAAGGACTGATGCTGTAAGTCCACACACTAAATTCCAAGGCAAATCAGCAGTTTGGGGTAGGCAATGCATTAGAGTGTCTAAAACATACAGACAAGTTGCCTTTTTAGAGTATACACAACAAGAACCTAAAATAATTTCCCACAGAACATTTACTTCCCATTGTAATTTGGCATAATTTTATACAGAAAATATGTAAGACAAGTTATTTGCTATAAATCTACTTTTCTGAAATTCCTAACAGATTAAACCCAGTACCACTAATGGAGCAAAGAGTGGTAACTACCGGGTTTAAAACTGAACTTCTGCATTGAAGCAGAGGATGCTTTCTGTGAGGAGACTGACACAAACCCCTGATCTCCATGAAAACCTTTCGATAGGGCATTTGAACAGCTGTGGTAGGGCAGTTATGTTCATGAATAATTACATTCCAAACTGGGAGAAACTGTATCCACTAAGGCTTTCATAAAGTGTATTCACCATCTTTAAAAAACGTGATTTTTAAGATATGTGAGAATTGACAGAACAAAGACCTATGGATGGCAAAATACATCTCCTGTACAGTAAGTGCTCTATTTTTAGAAAGATCTGAAATGACCCCCTCGAGATTTGAATCTACCAAAACTCAGCCATCTCCACACTGAAGACCATATTGCTTCAACATTACCCACAGAACCTGATGATCTTCTATCTGCCACCTTTCCCTAACTGTACAGTGATCTGAACACCCAGCACGTATCTGACAACTGTATCTCAGTTTATCTAGCTGAGGGAACCTACTGCTGATACAGCTGTCAAACATATTCTGTTCTCTCTTTGATTTCTGCTCAGGCTGTAAATAGAAGCTGACAAATCCAAAGGGGTGGAGGGTTCACAAGCTCTCAAGGTGTCTTTGAAGGTTTAGGCAACTCACTGGGTTTTGAAATTACCTCAGAGGAAAGGAGACAGTGCCCATCTCCCCATCTCTGCCCTCCCTCATGTCTGAACTCTAGGGAAACCAGCAGAATGCATCAGTGATGCACACACACCTCTGTGCATCCCACTTCTTCACTTGCTGCACAAATTCTACCTAATACACGTGCAAATTCACTGATGTGTTTATACGCTCCACAATGAAACCCCCTTTAATCCTGCTTTCTCATCACACCATTTCTCTGCTTCCCCTATTTTTCACTTGTTTATTCTGAATTCTCTTCTTGCCCTTATGAACCTAACTGTATTTCCCACATGCCTGAATCCACAATGGAGCGACCTCAGAATTAGGCAAAACAGGTTCATCGACCCCACTTTTAGGTTTTGCAATTTCTGTTCTGTGCTGACACATCCTGCAGTCCTTCAATTCTCAGTGAGTCACTAAGATTCCGGCTACATAACTGCCAAACCAAGATGAGTCAGGATAACTAAAGAAACACAAGTATCAGAGGTTTCTTTTCCTCTCTGCTTCCACATTCCATTCATCAGAATCTAAACCTGCACAGCACATTAAGTAAATTAAATGCAATGGATTTACTTTTTGTTAAAGCTAAACAAAATAATCCCATCTTCATAGATCAGATGAAAGTCACACTACATTTAGGAAACTCATGTCCAGAAACAGATAGGAATCCTCAGGAAGGGGAAGCCATCAAAAGGGCTCCTTTCATCTGCTGTGGACTCAGCTCTGTAACAACCATTATTCTGTGAAGAAGAGGACAAAAGCCAATTTTCTTGCCTTGAGAAATGGCCTAACTGTACCTCACCAGTGATTTTTAAAACATCCATTTAATTGCATTTTCTCATCTAGTTAGCTCCGTCTTTGTTAGCCGGAAGGCTGGGTGGGGCTTTGACTTGGCTATAGACCTTCTGCCAGAAATTATTTTCATATTTTATAATCCATTTTCATCAACAGTACTAGGGATGTTCAATCTCAAATCTTAAGAAATTCACTGAATCAAACACCACGGAAAGGGACATAAGAAATATCTGTGCTGCCCCACAACGTGTTTGGTGTGTAACTGAGAGGTCAATGATGAAAAACATAACTTTACTAGAGAAACCCTGCAAGCCTTAAGCAGTAAACTTCTATTAATCATTTAGTGAGTTACTAGGATAGTCAGAATAGCTGGAAGAGAATATGAAAGTCCTTAAGTCCTTACTTCCTCTTTTTTTTT
>VZTF01002331.1:2011836-2078020 GCA_013397755.1 Cnemophilus loriae | reverse complement strand
GAGAGTGTCATCTTAGCTATCAGCTGCCGTAACATTTGGATCAAAGCATTAGTAAAGTAGGTAGTAATACAGAATAACACCAACCCATATATAAAATGGTGTCTTCTTTTTCTTTCATAAGCTTATTTTATCACCTCTGCAAATTCTACAGGTAATTTCTCTCTTTATTTTATGCACTTGGTCACATTAATCACATTAATATTTAGGATACCCTGGACCTATCTTGACAATTAACTTGATTCCCTTATGTGAAACATCAAAGACCTTTCTAGATGTAACTTTATTTCTGAGGAGAAACTTTGCCTGAATCCGAAAGGTGCTGGTGAGCAGGACTGCATAATGAAAAAAACAACTTCTGAAACTTTTGGTATTAAAGGTGAAATGTGATACAGATGAGTTTCAGACCTTCCCATCTCAAGGATCCCATTCCTACATGTAGCGAATCACTGGATGTTCAGATTGCTGAGATGTTGGGGGTGGAGGGAGGAAAATGTCAATTAGGTTTCAAGTACCACTTTTACTGTTACCAACCGTGTAATTTGGAAGGCAAAAGTGAGAACCTGGCACGGTAACCTTTTTCAGAGCTTAATTGTGTATTCAGGATCATTACTTTGCAGAACCTGTTTGTCCTGCCTTTGAGCTGCAGGATGGCCCAACCAACTCTCAAATGTCTCTTCCCTACTTCTAGTTCTCCATCGAAAAAGAGAAGGGAAAGAGATTTCACTTGCAAAAGCCACAAGAAAATGTATTGAGGTGAAATGTAAAGAGCACGGCAACAGATCAAAACCCAAAGAAAACTGTGTGCCTTACATGTTCTGAAACGGTTTATCTTTGTAACATCAGAAACTCTGGAATGCTGCCAACACTAATGAACCAGAGCTGTTTGCTGAGTCACTGGGAGCCCGCAGATCACAGAGGCAACCAAAAGGAACCTTATCACACGCACCATAGTTCAGACAAGATTTGAGCAGTATAATAAAAGAAAGTAAATACATTTTTAAATAAATCACAGCCCATGACAGTCAATGGACCAGTACTTTCCTTTCTTTCTTCTGTCCTGCCTTTGCAATGGAATTATTGAGAACTTTACCAAATACATTCCAAAGTCTCCAAAGATTTGACAATAAAATGATTTTGTTTCAACGTGAGAGCTCACAAAATTATCACTGTGATAATCAGGGAATATCACTGAGGAGTCAAGTATGTTAGTTGTCTTTTGATTTCAAATCAGTTTTAACATTATATTCCTCAGTGGCTCTGTTGTGCTTGGACACAGCTTGCCCTAGATACAGAATTCAGCACTTGATTCACAGCCTTTTGAAACACCTTAAAGACTGTGGCAAGATTCACGCTGCTTTCTAAGATCTCCAAATGCATAAACCATAATTGATGGTGTATTTATTGGGTCACAGCAAAGATTCAAACTACAAGGCTCCTCTGCTGTCATGTCTTTGCGAGATAGAAATACATTTCCTAAGAAACAACCTTAAGGTGTAGCAATGAAATCAGCGTAATTAACATTTTTATCTTTGAAATTGGCTGGAGTAACTCTGGTTGGCCATATTTTCCTGTGTGAAGACAGATACTCTGCTGAACCACACTTTCAAATACCATCTTCCTCAAATGCACATAGGCATCTGTTTGTCTGAAAGGTTTAACATCACATAATTCTTAAAGTACAGCCTGAACACCCCGGTAAAGCAATATCCAAATTCCAAATACCAGTACTTCATTAGTTCAGTCGATTTGACACTTTGATCAAACAGCAGTAATAAACCAGTCTGTTATTAATAGTTTTCAGGTACTGGTTCTTAATGACTAAACAAATTACTATGAATGTTACTGCTGTCAGACAGAGACTGTTCTGATCATGGGCTTACACTGGTGTATTAACTGCACTCAGCAAAGAGATGATTCAATTTAGATCTACATCATCATATCAGTAAGTAGCGGAATCCAGGAGATCATTACTACAATAGTAAAAATATTAAGATGTAGTAATTATTTTTCTTTTCTTTCAGTACAAAGACTAAGCTGGAAAGTTCACTTTTGTATCACAAGAGATTAACTGCAATGCTAGTTTCTTTCCATTGTTTCAAAAGATTAACAATATAAGTGCTGCCATTCTCTCTTAAATCTATTTATGTCCTATAATAATAGCCACTCACTGAACTCTTGCTGAAAAGGTGCACTTGAACTTGCTGTGACAATGAACTTGCTCTGTTCTTAGCTAATCAGAAGCTACTCTGGCATAGTTACAAAATGGTATAGAATGGTCTCTAATAACCCTTGCCTGGCACAACAGTGTCTCTGCCTGGGTCTGTGGTACAACAATACTAAAAAAAGCTAATCACTCAGTTATCCTTTGCTATGACTGATTTCAAACTTTAGGTCGAGTTCTTTATCAAAGCAGTAACTCTTTGAGGTCTGAAACAGACAGAGGAGTGAAACCATTGTAACACAGCTGTTCCAAAACTCCATTAACTTCTCATCTGAAAAGGTAGCACATACCTTTATTTCCATTTGGAAAACCAAGAGAACACTCCTCAGCTAGGAATGCACAATAAGTGTACTTCCCGTTGAAGATTAAGACAATTAAAATTCCTATAGCAGTAACATAAAGGATGGGAAAAAGAGGAATAATGTTTTCACAAAAAATCTGTGTGCTAAACAAAATACTGTTGCACAATTGTATTCAACTGGCAGAAGTCCCTCCCTCCCACAGTGGGTCTGAAACACCAAAACAAATACCCCTTAATGTGCAAACCTCCACTAAGAACAGTGCTGGGAGTGTGACAAGAGTTTCTGCTGGGCATCCTGCCACCAACAGTCAGGAAAACGTAAATACAATCGTCTTCACTGACCACTGCTGGGAGAACTGGCCTGAAATAACCACTTAGACATTATAGGTATTTGTATACCAGATAGAAAGCATAAAAATTTATACAGGGCCTTAAGACACTGGACCATTTATGAATTTAATGTTCAGAAAAACTATTTTAAATAACCTTTTGAAAACAACTTTGTACCTTGACATTTTTGTAAGAAAACAAAACCATAATAAAGAATTCATGTGGGTGCTTCCAAGGCAAAATCCAGATGCACAACAAAATTTAAAATAGATATACTGCTGAGGGAAGGGACTGCAAGAACTCGACCAATCAAGGAGGTCATGAATGGTGTGATTCTTGCATCACTCCTGGAACAAGGACCATGAGCTGAATCCTGCCCATCCTGTCTTTTGAATGGGTCTGGGTAAGGAACCATAGCTTCTTTATGTGTTCACAGCATCCTTCCCCACCAAGCAAGCAAGCCAGCCCTGCGGTCTTTCCACAAGCACTGCATTTTTCTTCTCCAATTTTATCTCTTGAGACGACAAAACCCAATGCTCACAGCACTGCCCACAGGGCCAACATTTCCTCTTCCAATGGAGGATCTATCTGGAGGCTCTTTTCTCCTCTTGTGGCATCAGTTCCAGCTTCCTGCTCCTTTATCCCTACTTTATAACCTTGCTGGGGTAGGACTACCTTTTCTGTGGAACAGACAGCGGGCCTTGATCCTAGTTAACAGAGTTGCACAAAAATATTTCTGCACTTCTCTGAGAGCAAAGGTTCACGACTATTCTTCCGGAGTGTGATTACATCACCTATCATATCAAGAGAATATCTTTCATCAAAGCTCATTGCTATGTATTAGCAGAACCAAGCAACTCCTAAGAACAAATTTAAACACACCGGTTTGTTTTAAGACTAAGTGGTAGACTTCTCTTTTTGCTCATGCTCATCTACAAAATAAGCAGTGCTTAAGCACTTTACTGACTTTACTGTTATTTTGCCAAATTCTAGTTTTGCCACTAGTTTTTAGATCAGTTATGGCTTAATCGACACTGTCAGCACTTGGCTTTACTGGCAATCAGAAGGGTATACACTACACACAGCAAAGCAAAGTTACTCTTTAGAAACCCAGAAGGCCTAGAGTTCAGTGTGAAAGGTTACGAAACATAATGCAGCAAAATAACCTGTAACCATTACTAAGTAAACAATGTAATTCCTTTCTTTCACAACACTTAAAAAAAAAAAAGCCCCGAATCCCCAAACACACTGGGTAGTTTTCTAGGGACTACTTGATACAAAATCTTTCATACCCAACTGCATTGAAACATAATTTTCAAAGCAACTGGAACTGTCTTGTTCCCACGTTAAGTCTTTCAACTCTGGGCTGTCCCTGAGAACCCAGGTACTGTTTTGATTAACTGCACTCTTGCTCCTTCACTCACTTATTTATTCTACTCTTCAGAATGGGGGAGGCAGAGGATCTGTGAAGTTCCCTACAGACCTGTTGCTAAGTGACAGCTACACACAGTCCTGGGGAAAAAAATGGTTGTTCACTTGCACGGTCAAGAGATAAATAACAAGTCTCACCCAAGTATATTTCAACAGCAAGTCTCCTTCCATCTCTACAAATGAAGCAACCTCAGCCTTACACCACCCCGCCTGCACAGGAGCTAGTTCCAACTGCTGGCTTTAGACACAATTTCATGGGCCTTCTATAACTTACTTTTAAAGATTACAGAAGAAACAAAAGGATTACAGGGAGATGCAAGTCACAGAAACAGTCTGTTGCCCTCACTGTCTCCTACACGCACAAGCACGTCAGCCTCGCGTCTCAGTCCCAGCGCTCCTATGCTGGAGCCGGTGCGGAGCCTCGGGAACCTGCATTCACCTGCGCCCTGCAGTACTCGCAGTCCCCTTGGAGGAACACCCACACCCAGACAGTCTGTATGGGCTGCTCAAATCCTGCAGGCAGACATATTGCAGCCGCTACAAGAAGTGACAGTTCTACAAGAATGAAGAGCCCCGTTTCCGAACAAACATTTATTTTTACCACTCTCGGAAGCCTCTGCTTACGGTTTAAAATGCATCATTTGGCTTTTTTAAATTAAGTCATTCACACGAGGCAGGTAACTTTTATGCCACGGGTTCTTCATCCAGAAGTGAAATACACTGAAAACATGTCCTGCTGTTTTTTGCCTTATGCTCTTCGCAGTCTCCCTCGATTATCCCCGTGCTCGGCGACCCGCGGTGCGAACGATGAGGCCGGAGCCCGCCCGTGCGTGGAACACTAGGGACGTGGGGGACCGCGGCTCCACAGCCCCGGCTGCTCCTGCACCCCCGCCGGGCTCCTTCCAGCCCCACACCGTCATTCCATAGCGGATTCTATGGAAATACAGCACCGCTGCCACCATTTCGAGGGGCGCGGGTGGATCTCCCAGCTTCACCCGAGGCACAGCAAGCAGCAGCTGAACCGACTCCCGGTTTCCCTCAGGGGAGGGGACCGGCACCCCTCCTTCCCACAGCGCGCCCGGCCGGCTCGGGCACCCCCCGCCGCCGCCGCCGGGTGTCACCGCGCCGCGCCAGAGCCCCCCCGCGCCCCCTCCTTCCCGCACGGCGGGCAGACCACGGCGGTGACTTACGGCGCGGTCAAGATGTCTCCGGTCGGCCGGCGGCGGCCCCGCTCCCGTCCCCGCTGCCGCTGCTCCGCTCCGCCCGCGGGGCCACCGGGATCGGCTGGACGGGCTGGCGGCGCTCCCACAATACCCCGCGCGGCCGCGCGTCACATCCACCGCCCGCCCCTGGCGGCGGGGCCGCCTCACGATCTCGCACGATCCAGCGCGGGCCCTGACCATCCCCTCACGGTCTCCCCACGATCCACTCACGGATCGCCTCACGATCCCTCACGGCTGGGCCACCGGTGCCACGATCCCGGAGGCTCCCAGGGGCCCTTCTGGGTCTCCTCCCGCCCGCACGGGCCCCAGGCGGCAGCTGGCCCGACCGGGCTGTTGAAAAGCCCGGTCCCTGCGTGGGGCTGGGCTTTGGCACCGCGGTCTCCGCAGCTGCTCCCGGCCGAGCCATTGTGTACAAACCTGTTCGCTCCCAAATTTTCAGGATGGGAAGGTCAAAGAGGGGGCTTAGCGCTGTGTTCTTCCCGAGAATGAAGGTCACGGAAGGAAGAGATTGTTCCATGAGCACACGCACTTTATTCGTCCTGCTATACAAAAATGGCTCAGTGCCATTTTACCAAGGCCCCAGATGAAGCCTGTGGAGGCGTTTGTGCATGGGCCACACGAATGTCCTTGAGCTCGCCTTGTCAGCTTGAGAGCGCTGGGTTGCCGCTGCCCTCTGCCCACACGCCGTGACAGACCGAGGGTTCAGTTCCTTTTCCACCTCTCCTCTCTTGCCTGCTCCGGTTGCCTCGCCCGCTGGCTGCCAGTGGAAAAGATGAGCTGCTACAGCAGATCTTGGCTGCAGGACAGACTAGTCACGACAGACAAGTGACAACAGACTGCCACTGTGTTTACAATGGTGGGACTAGAAGCAGCTGGAGTTTTGAATGTCCTGGAAGATTCCTGGCTTGCTAATGCTCCCAGACTTTTGTGCCACTGCCATTTGAATGGAGCATGCTATTTCTTCAGTACCCAAAGCGGAATGCTAGCCCATAGCCTCCTCCCCAGTGTCCCTTGCTGTTCTTTCATGGGTAGAACTGTACCAGGTGACAGGTGGCATAATACCATTACTGCTAGATGATAAGGAGTTTCTCTCCTGCTCTTCTCATCAACCACTCTGAGCTCCAGCGCTCCTTATTTTACTGAGTATCAGCATATCATCACAGTGCCTGTGTCATACAAAATAGAAAGCAGAAAGGAAGAAGGGGGTTTAAAAGAAAAAGAAAAAACAGGGGAGTGGGGACAGCCTATGTAAAGCGTGTGGCTGGTCTGAGAAATATCCCTTCGAAAGGTGTTTTGGGCATTATAATTGTGGTGCTCTCATCCATCTAAATGGCCAGACCTGGTCTGGTTTTTAACACAGCTAAACTCAGTGTCTCCCAAGACATCTGTCATTACTTCTCAGTGCACCACACGGTCAAGTGCAGCCTAGTCCTGACTGCACTCCCTGAGTGCTAATTGTACCCTGCATGTCATGCAGTGGGGCAGTTTTGCCTAACAAAGGCTCCCTGCTGGGTAAGTACCCTATAGTCCATGATTGCCCTTAACCCAAGGATATGGATACAGTCCTTACTAGGCCATCTGCCATGGCTCTTCTTCCACAGCTGAGGACACACTCTTCTCTCCCTGTGTTCCTATCGACACACATCATCTCCTTCCCACTTCCCCTTCCACCTCTTCTTCCTCCTCCACGTTGCCCCGCTCCCTTTTTCCTTGCTGGAATTGCTGCCCACGCAGTAACCTTTTCCATATGCTGTGCAGAGCACCCAACAGAACTGGTCCTCCAGTGCTTGGCTCTTCACACTGTTTTCCTGTCACCCACACAAGTTTTATTTAAATAAAAAAAACCCAACAAAACAAAAATCAAACCCAAACCACAAAACCAACCCTGGCCCAAATATCTCTGTTGATATAAGCTGCAAAGGCCCATGTGAAATTAAAGACTCCACAACATTGTCTAATGGAATTGATGGAAGGCTGCAAGGGTGGCTGTGGGTTGTAACTAGATGATCTTTAAGGTCCCTTACAACCCAAAGGTCGCTTTCTATGCTCTTCTACTATCATTGTTCATTTTGTCTGGTTTGAAGGGGAGTCTATGGATTTTGTGGTTTTGAAGAAAGCCTTCAAAATACAATTGGTGAGAATTTCTGGAGTGGGAGCTGCCTGAGTTTCCAGAGGGCCTGAACAATTTGTCCATGGAATGGGATGCTAGCATAAAGACTGCTGTTGATAATTTGTAATGTTAGCATTGAATGGCTCACCTCCCACCAAAACACAGATTTATCATATTGAACATCTGCTGGGTCTACAAAGAGTGCCCATTTTGAAAGCACACAATGTGTCATGACTGTCTAGAAGTTACTACAAAAGCCTGTGAAACTACACTACATGAATGACCTCACTAAAACAAACCTTGGCTTAGATTTTGTTCTCTTTGCCAGTTGTGATGTATTTGTTTATATATAGAATGATAAAAAGCACCTTTCCAGGGTTCCACTGTCTTTATTTCTAATATAAACAGTTCATATTCTTACATTTTTTTACTCTTATTTTATTTTGACACTCTGATTCTGTAATCAATTCTAGCAACCTCAAGGGACTATTTGCAGAAGAAAGTTCTGAGTGATTGAGAATACAAACACTTAACTTGTTTATGCAGCAGAGGTGGTGGTGAAGGAAATATCGCCTGGGAGGGGGCAGAGCAGTGTGGGAAGGGCTGTGGCTGGGTGTAATCCTCTTAAACTAAGTGTTTTCACTTTGGGATAGCTATCCTAATTCTAAATGCATCACCTCTTTTGCCACTGGTATTTGTTTGTTGTTGTGTGTTTATTGGCTACTGAGAATGCATGTCCTGGGTTACTGCAGGTTGCTGAAATATTCCTCCAGGACGTTGTGTGCCTAGCCAGGAGATCCCTGCTGTTTTCCTTCCACCTTCACATGGTCAAAAGAAAGTAGAGATTCCTCAGACATGACCTACTTCTCTGAAGGGGTTATCTGAACCTCCTTCGGCTGCTCAGCCTCCTCTCTCTTTGCAGACCATATGACTAATCCGTGCTTCTTAACTTCAGGTCGCAGTCACACAGATAAATATACCTGTACTGTACGTCATGCTAGTGACATTTGGGCCTTCACCATCAGAGAGGCACAGTGACCTCGTACCAAATCCACTCAGTGCTCATCATGCTCCTAACGTGACCCACAGACCTACTGCCTGTCCCAGAGGAGTATTAGCTGTGATTCCCAGAGGGCTGACCCTGGCCTTCCTGCAGATTGCTGTAATCCCCTGGTGTCGTTACCATCCTGAGGAATGACGCACTACAGGACTTGAATGTGTGTGGGCTGGGCCTTTGCTTTCACTTCGCTCTATTTTCCAGCCACTCTAAAGATACTCAGCTTCCCTGTTATTCAAAATTAGCCCATCAAGATCAGAAAGTTCTGCAACTAAGATTGCCCACAAACTGGTGCTGGAAGCACGGTATGTTTGGTACCCGTTTGGTTCAGGGTCAGCGCCACTGATCTTAATGATCCCTTTTTATCTGCATTATCTAGACCACCAGAGAATTGCACTTTGGTTTCAGCACAGTTCAAAATCTGACAGCTGACTGTTGAACTGAGCTGCTGTTTTATACTCAGCCATTTTTTATCTGCCACAGGTGAACAGGATTAATTCCATTTTCAAACAATCAGTCTTTGCTTTGACATCCAAGTCATGACAACTGGGATATCCTCCCTCTTCAGAACATTTCCTCCCGCCTCGACATTGTCAAGGCACTGGTGACTCTGTATTAACTGCCAGGCGTGTTGTTCTGTAGCAGAAGCGTCGAGTGCTGCTGATATGTTATGGTGAGATTAATGCTTCCAGGACACAAAAAGTGGATGTCTGGGATTTCTTTCCCAGGCTGGTAGACAGAGATAAGTTAGTACCAATAATTTACTTTGTTCCAAATCTTTCTAGGCAGGTGACCTCTTACTGTTTTCCCCAAGATGATATTTGTGCAACTTTTTCAAACATGTATGCCATTTGTCATTGCTTTCTTCTAGAAAAATGTCAGTTATGGAAATTTTTAATCAATGTTTATACCCCCTGCCAGAAAATGTTTAACTGCTTTGAAAATATTTTAAATAAAATGTCACTTTTTAAAAAAATAAGGCAAACTTCTTAAATTTTTAAACTGGAAAATGAGAGCCACTATGATAACTGCACCTTTTTTACCCATGTTGCGAAGTCATTCGTACAGTTAATGGATGCTGGGACAAAAGAAAAAGCCAAAGTCTGTAAAATCAGTATTAATCTGTAGATTAGGGATAAGATTAACCTGCAATATAACACATTTCAAAACCTGCTTCTTCTAAATAGAATCTAAGTGCTTTTTGATTTATAAAACCAATAGTCCAACAGCAGTATGACACAGTGACATCAGGAAACATAAATGCCTCTTTCCCGGTGATATTGAAGAAGTGTGCTTTAGAACAAGCCTGATGCACCCTGGAGCACCCAGGGAACAGGCACACTTGTCTGTCCCTCCTGTGGTCACAGCTGCTCCCAACATAACCTGACTGCCAGGCTGTCCTTTAAGCAAATCAGTTCATTCCTTTCTGGTATTGAAAATAGCCCTTGCCTTGCTGCATTTTTAATGTCAAGTGGCAGGGGAAAGTTCTGCATTATTGTGCAAAGAAAATATTAAATCCAAGAGCTATGGTTTATATTATTAAGTCAAAGAATTCAAAATTACTTCACATGATGATCAGCTCAATGGTTTCTGGTAGCTGGTGTAAAGCTTGACAGATAGTAATGTAATAATAACTCACATTTCTTACAGTAAGTTATTAGGTCCCGTTGCTCCAGTACATTAATTTTCCATGTAAGCAATAGCTGTACTTGCCAGAGGGATTTTATATAATTGCAGATGGTAGGATACATAGTTGGTAATTGCAGAAATGCAGAGGGAGATGTCCAGGAGATGATCTTCTATTAAGATGTGGCCGTTGCTATGGAATACTTTCCTAGCTGCTGTTCTGCATGGGATTGCTATGATGCATCATTTCATATAGGAGGTTATTTTTAAAGCAGACCCATTTCTTTGCCTGCAAAAGCAAAATCAGATCACCTCTCTGAGGAATATTAATTAAAAAAGCTCCAGTGCTGGACAGCAGACGTTATATAGAGTATGGTTCATGAAGGAGGCAAGAGAATTAGAGTCCACCATAATACCAGGCAGCAATGAAACCAGGCACTTTCACATCCATCTCATGAGACAAACCCTACTCCTTAAATGAAACAAAACTTTTCTTGCAGATATGAAGATCATTGGCTGTCATAGCAAACAAAAGCTAACCAGAGGGTTACCAGATGTCCTCAGCTTCATAAATTCATTATATCAGAGACAGCCCATCATTCCTTCTGTTTATTTTGAAGCGTGTTCTCTGTGTGGAGGTACAGAATGAGGAAGTGATGGTGCCAGATATTTGTGATGCACACAGAAGTACGTACGTGTCAAAAGTGCCAAGTGATGTGGTCAGCCTGGCTTTTACTGAAGGATCCAAAGAGCACTGGGAATGCAGTAGCTGCTCGATTGCTCTGTAAGAACAGATTCCATCTCCATCCCTCATTGAATCACAGAATCACAGAATGGTTTGAGTTGGAAGGAACCATAAAGCTCATCTCATTCCAACCCTCTGCCATGGGCAGGGACACCTGCCACTAGGACCAGGTTGCTCAAAATCCCATCCAGCCTGGATGAACACTTCCACAGACAATCCCAGCTTCTCTGGGCAGCCTGTGCTATGGCCTCACTACTCTAACAGGGAAAAATTTCCTCCTAACATCCAGTCTAAGTCTCCCCTCTTTTAGTTTAAAATCATTCTCCCTTGTCCTATCACTAGGGATAGATAGGACATCTGCCCTTGTAATAACTTTCTATCCATTTTTTATAAGCTCCGTTTAAGTACTGAGAGCCCACAGTGTGGTCTCCCTGGATCCTTCTCTTCTCCAGGTTAAACACCCCCAGCTCTCTCAGTCTGCCTCTGTAGCAGAGATGCTCCAGCCCTCTGAGCATCCTCATGGGATCCTTTGGACAGGTTAAGAAAACAGTCAGGAATTGTAAATTAAGTAATACTTGCTCAAAAAAGCCATATGTCAGGACAATGGAAAAATTTAATTCATTAATAGACATGACTGACAAGTTCTGGTGGATGCTTTGCTCATCTTAAAAATCTACATATTGGGAAGTGTCTGCGCCGTAACTGGAGCACATGAAGTTTTTCCCATGACATGGACAGAAAAACTTTAAAATAAGGAAGAAACAAAGGAACATCTCCCTCTATGGGAATCACCTGTACTGCAGCCCCAGGCTCTGGGCAGCTGAAATCTCCTGCAGTGCTGCCTTACCTGTCTGGCCAAGCCTCCGCTGCTCCTGCTAATTCCAGACAGACTGGGTGGGCTGATGGGGAGCAGATGCTGAGGGTAGGAACCATAACTAGTTACTTCTAACTAAAGTCTTGGTTTCTTGACAGCTACTCAGAACCTGTGCTTTGAAAGAGTTTACACATATTAATGAGAAACCCTATGATTATTGCTGGGTTTTGCTTTGCTTTTCTCTTTTTTCCTTAACAGGCTTTGCACTGTGATTGTCCTCACATGTACTGCTTTTGAAGGGGTAAGCAGCATCATGCTAACAGGGTATTACCAGTTGAACAGGTCCATCCTTCTGTCATGGTCAGATTCTTTCAATAAGCACAATAAGAATAAGCAGGTGCCTGTGACATATCTGTTCTTTTATGTGTATGTGTGTTTACATAAAGCCCTACAATTCATATCAGGATATGTTATTATTTTCTACTTGCTTCTTGCTAATTCATCTGATGACATTTTTGTCCGTAAAAAATGGCTTATGGAAAGCCCTGGGGTGACTATCAGTGAGAAATGGGCCAGGGTATTTGTTTGGAAGTGCTTAGAGGGTTATTCTGAAGCTTGTGGATTAACCAGGCAAGCAGAATTAGTCTCAAGTGTCAGTTGACCTGCCCCACAAATTGAGCTATGGAAAGGAAAGCATTCTCTGGGTGATAGTTGTGGAGAATACTTTCCAAACAATTCATGCAATATAAATACAGTCACATAAACTGTTTATTGGATAATAAATGAATATGAAATATAAGTATGAAACAAAATGAATATCTTTTTATGCACTGTTTTGAAGAGAGAATAGTCAGTGTTTGATGACTTCCTGATTGTACTGATTATTGTCAATAACCCTCATAGCTTGGAAATATGCCTCTTAAATTAATTTTTGATTTCCCTGTATGCCATGCAATGAATTCTCAGAGATTTCTGTCTCATTAGTATCATAACATTTTTCTAAAGTCTTGCTAGTTTTAAGAAAATAGAATATATGAAGTTTTATGCTAAATTACCTGTATCACGCATTGGAAAATTTACTAACGCCCAACATTTTTCCTGAATGCACTTCATATTCTTAAACTGCTCTATAGGTTGTTTTTCCACTGAAGTTGCTTTTTAGGTACTAAAATAGAAAAGGAAAACAAAATCCTAATTTTCTTTCAATGTATGGTTTTGTAAAAACACAGGCATGTAGGAGTCCCAATGGAATTAAATGTGAACTCCGCATGAATCCCTCATTGTCACGTGGCTGCATTGTGTCCTCTGTGTGTATGTACGTACAGTTAGTGTGCTACAGTTACTTGAAATGTATCTCTGGAAACTAGATATGGGAAACAAAACATCTGGTCACTGAACCTGTATTTCAAGCCTTCTTCATGAAATACTTTCCCTTTTTTTTAATTGAGAGGACCTTTGTTGCTTGTCCTTAGACCAGAGTATTTCAGGGTTGTTGTTGCCGCCAACATGTTCAAATGTGATTAGTGATTTTGCAAATCAGCTCTTTTAGACATGTTTCTATTAAACAGAGCTATAGAGATCATTAATCACTTTAGAAAGTCTTGCCTGGTATTTTTCTTAATGGGATGTATCATAGATCTTTCTTAAGCCCCTTAGCACTGGAAGGGGAGCATCCTTAAGCCCCTTTACCATCTGTATGTGCAGACATGATGCCATTAAGGAGCTCAGCCAGCAGGTGGAGTTTAAATTGCATTTAAACAGCAGTTTTAGACTTTGATTAAGGTTTATCTGAAACTGTGCTACTGGAAATGCCTCTTATGGACACTTCTGGAAGAGCGTTGGGTTGGTAAAGTTTTGCCACCTGTCAGACTGTTTATATGTAGACCGCATTGCTGCTGCAAAGGTGGCATGGGCAGTTTATTACCTTGCTTGCCTCGACTTTGGAGTAACATGGAGGAGTGCTAAATAATTGTCATTATGTGTAAATTAAAAAAAAAAAGTCATCTGTCATTTTTATGTATACCTGAACAGACATGAAGGGAGAAGGAGCACTCAGATGAACTGAATTCCCAATTTAAACTGTTTTATTTTTTGCCTTAATGGCAAAAAATAGGATTAGGGTAAGATCAGTGTAGGATTTGATGGCAGTGCTTCACTAGAAGCTGCATTAAGCACTGAAAGAGATGAAAGGGTCAAGAAGTATCTGACAAAAATCATAACACTGCACTGGTAGCAATGGGAGGTAGATGAGAGCAAGGTTTATTGCATCTGTCTGAGCTTTGTTATGAACCTAATGCTGAACAACAGCCAAAGCAAGAGAGACTGGAGCTGGCCAACCCTTCTGAGCAGGATATGGCTAGGGCTGGCATCTGCCTGGGAATGAAGCCAGGCTCCAAGCCTTATTCTCAATCTTAGAGATGAACTGTGCGGTCTGGCATCACTTTATCTTGCACTGTGAGTTCTGGTTTGAGGTTAAAGACAGGAACTCCTTAGTAAATGCTGCTATGATAAACTACTCTGTTCTGGACGCAGCTTGTGCTGTTATCCAGGAATCAGTGTAAGAGGTGTGTAAGACTGTGAAGAAAAACAATGATGGATTTGCTTTGGTTAATAGAGTTGTAAGCGGTACTGGCATCCAGGGAAGACCTTATGTCACGATTTTTAGGAAAAAAAGATTGTTACACTGTGCTGTGATGATTTAAAGGTGAAATTTTGCATCCTTTTGGCCAGGAACAGTTTGCAGAACCTCATGTAAATGGAGTCTGTAAAATCTAGAGTCTTAGTGGGCACAAATCAGGCAGGGACATGCAAAGAGGAAAGGGAAAGCAAACCAGATGGGCAGATCAGGGACTGCCAGGTTACTTTGACTTCCTCTGAGCTATGCAGGAGAAGAAAGGGAATTGGCAGCCATTGAAAGCACATGATGACACAACTTGATTGCTGCAGAGACAATGCGAATTACAGGCAAAACACTGAAGCAAATTATACAGACTGAAATTTCAGTTGTAAAGGCTACAGAAAAACTACTGCTTTCATCTAAACCAGGTCTGTCCTGAACTTGTGACACTAAACCTGTGACAAAGGACTCAAAGTAGAGGTGCAAAGCACCACAAAAATCATGTTCAAAGCAGATGATGCAGGCTGGAAAAAATCTTCTAGAAAATATCCAGACGTTTGGAAGCATTGAAATGTTTTTCAGATCCTTGCATCTGGAAACGTGCTTGTATTCTCAAATCAGTCAGCAGAACGCCCTAGGGGAGAGAAGGGAGTAACAGGAGCTATAAAACGAGCATCTCAGCACCCATAAGGGATGCAGCACTAGGGAGCAGATGGACAAACTGCACTAGACCAAAGTAATATTAAACAAAGCCAGAGCCAGAATTTACTACCAAATACCCTCAGTTCAGTGAATACATTTCACCTGGCAAAACAAAGAATTTTCTCCATACTAACTGCCAAAAAAAGGAAAGTTGGCAACAGATGCTGGAGAAGGAGAGCGGCCGTGGCCACGGAGGCTGTCATAAATAACGCCGGGAAGCGTTCCAGGGGGCAGGTCATCCCTGCCTGGGTGGGCTCAGACAGCCATCCCCGGCTTATTCCTGCTGTCTCGCCAACTGCAAAAATTAACAGCGTTTTGCTTGCCACCTTAGAAAACCTCAGCAATCCAAAGGCCTGGATGCTGTGCTTTCTGCCATAGCAGAAGGCTGACTGCTGATCTAAGGATCTGTTCCAGTGCTGGGTCTCGTGTTTCAGTTTCACATCATCACCCTCTCATGGCGCACCAGGAGGCAATGCTGAATCAGCAGCTCACTCCACAAAGACTTTTTAAAGAAAGCTACAAAAAGCAAAGAAAATATATGGCATTCCAGTCTTGAAATGACACACTATAAACAGGCTTTCCAGCCTCCTGGTGCAGTGCTTCATGCCTGATGTCAGCACACTTGTGTACTTCGGTGCTTACAGTCCCAACATCATTATACCTGCCAAGATAGAAGGGAGTTACAGACATGAGGGAAGAAAAATGTGCAAATGATGAAGACTGAGCTACTGGCAAGCTATAAACCTCCCTAAACTATAAGTGGAACATTCTGGGAAGATCACGCTATTTCTTTTTTAATTAAATAAACTCTTCTCATATTTCTGTTGGACTTGATGATCTTAATGGTCTTTTCCAACCTAAACCATTCTATGATTCCATATTAGTTTTCTTTCTTCAGTTTCTAAACAAAATCTAGCTGCCAGTGTATGGGGTATGAGGTCAATGGGATGCACCTGAAATCAGATGGGATTCCACAAGTAATATGCTGCTTTCATTCCCACATATTAACTGCAGCATTTCCAGCACAATGATTTTTATTTCAGACATCAAAAGAAATGAACAAGCATTAAAAAAAAAAAAAAAAGAGAAGAAGGAAAGGATTCAAAGTCAAGGATGGTGAATTGCTGTACAAGATAAAAGAGGTGATGGTGAGGTAACACATGATTTCACCTTTTGAGTTGCATCTGAACCTCAGTCAATCAATTCTGCAATGAACTCCAGTTTTACTTGGATTTGCTGTGTATTCTGTGTGATCTTGTCCTTTACTGCCAACACACAGCCGCTGGGAGAAAAATTGCTGTTAGAGTATTGCAAAACTAACTCTATTGTAATGTCTTTCAGTGAGGGTCAAACAAAGTTTGGTGATTTTACATTTGCCGGGGTTGAGGAATGTTTGGACAGTCACCTCGAGACTGTCACAGAGACTGCTAGAGGAGGCAAGTGTTGTTTTATATATGTGCCAAAAAAATGGCAAATTGCAGTGAGGCTGGGGAGAGCAAGCCTTCACTTCATTAGTCAGTAAATTACGACAGATGGTTTTAAAATTACTTCATCAGCAGCGAGGCTTTGTTTTCTGCAGCGATCCTTGCCATCACCTCAATCTGAAGACAAAGCAGACAGTGGGGGTTTTATTATTATCATGTCTTTGCCGACTTCTAGGAGTCAGAGGGAATAAGGAGGGAGGAATCTAAGGTGGGGAAATGGTTGTGGAAGAGGATTATAGGAGATCATCACTTTGGTTTCTAGGAAACTCGCCGTTTTTTGTTAAAGGACCATTGTTTCTGTGCAGGAGCTCCTGCTCCTGTATCACGTAGCTTTAAGCATTCAGGAGACCTATGGTAGCTCATCGCCAAGGTCTGTTGCTTTCTTCAGGTTATTCTCCTCAGGGTGAAATGTCCCCCTCCTGCTGCAAAGGGCAGCATGGTTCCTGTGGCTGCGCCATGCCCCTGTGCAGCTCCCCTCCAGATGGCTGTGCTGGAGGTTGCTGTGATATACACACACAGCTCTGCTTTGCCACACTCCTTTCTTTAAATCTGGGAAACAGTTCCACGGCTGCGAAAGCAGTTGTTCAGAAGGCAAAGGGAACCCCCAGTTTTGCTCTCTGACTGGTGTAATTACTGAATTAAAATGAGGAGGTTATGGTCAGTTTGCAGTATGTAAGAATTGCCATTGACTGTTTAGAGGAGGGGATTATAGCCTGGGAAGCTGCAGAACACTGCAGCTGGAACAAGCAGGTTTGAGCTGTTGAGGCTGCAAGAGGCTTCATCAGAAAAGAGTTTGGTGATTTTATCAAATAAAGGCCTCTGTCAGATATGCATCCTGAAGATGTGTATTTTCTCATTAGGCAGTACTTGCGGTGTATCACATGAGGTATTTATTATTTTGCCCTATAATGCTATTTGTCAGTGCTCTGGATTGTGTAAAACATGCTGAAGGAGCACATTCTCCCTGGCTCCTGGACTCCATTATCCAGACAGTATTAGCTGGGCTAAATCTATTTCTCCAGAAGGCATATAGCATACATGGAACTATATTAAAACATTTAAATGTAGAACCCCAGTATCTGTATTTTGGTTATCAGAGAAGCTTTCAGCTATAAAAGAAGAATTAATGTAATTAAACAAAAATTCAGTGTTAAGATAATAGACAAGCTTGCAGGGAATGTAGCAGAATGTGAAGACAGCCTCTGCACAGGGCAGTGATGTAGTGTGATTGTGTCTAGGACTTAGTCTGTACTTTCAAGAAGAAATAAATCCTGAATGTAGCTACAGAGCTGCCGGGGAAATGGAAATGAAGGGATGGTGGAACAGTTTCCGCAGGGTCTGGTAATAAATAGTAAGAGGGTTAGAGAAATTATGAATATGTCCAGTATTTTACTGCAAGTTTAAGGGTGCAGGAGAGGGAGAGTGGCATGACAGAAGGTCATGTCTCATGCACAGCCAGCATGCCAGGAGGTCCCTGGTTTGATCAAGAGCTTAAAATGCTTGAGACCCACTCAGCTCTCTCTTTTTCCATCCAGAGAGGCTTCACTGCAGGAAGTTTCAAGTTTCATCCATTTCATGGTTTGGTTGATGCCCATATATGAAATTATTAGGAATATAAGCTGATACTGTCCACATCCAGCTGGTGAGTAACAGAGCTGGGATTTTTATTTCTGGGAAGTATCAGCCTTTCCTCATGAGCCAACTCAGTTCCAGGCTGTGCATCTAAAGTTTTCATCAAAGAGGTTTGGATAGGAGACAGAGCTGGTGCCAGAGACGCTTGTAATGGTTTCAGGCAGCTGATAGCAGGATAATAAATGTGCAGCAAAGATTTTCAGATAGATGTCAGGAAAATACAGGGACAAACTGGTTTGTTAAAGAAGCAGAATTTGTCCAAGTCTTTTCATGTTTTCATGGGCACTGGCTCTCAGAACCAGAGTCTTTCTCTGATGGCAGGAGGGAAACCAGACTGCATTTTCCTAATGAGAGAGTGAATCTCAGAAGACATGTTCCACCTTTCAGGAAGCAATGGTTTCAAGACACAGCCTTTTTAATCACTGTGGCTTGACAGCCTTGCGAGACATCATTGTGTTTTTCCGGTTTAGACTCAGGAATACTAAAGTAAATCAAAATAAGTCAGACCAAATAAGTCCCTCCAAAGGGACAATTAAAAAACTTGAACCCAAAACATGCCAAGGTTTACATTAAATATTGGAAACAAGTGAGAAGCAAACCAGAACGCTGTGAAGGTTCTACATGTCTCTACATGGATGCTAACAAATCTTAGTGAATGGCCAGATGTGCTGCCTGAGAGGTGGATCTCCTCACTGGACTCCAAGTTCTGAATTCATCAAAGTCTAAAGCTCTAGGACAAATGGCAATGAAAACAACTTACTTTGGTGTGGTTGCATTTTCAGGCTGACAGCAAAGAGAATGTCCAGTGAAGAGTAAAGAAGTTTTAAGTTGTCTTTGATTAAATTGGCTTCAAAAATATAAATAAACAATTATACTAATTGGAAATATATGGCACCGAGTTGTCTATTTGTGGTAAACTGGCACAGCTCCTCAAAAATGATAGTTCTGCACCCTTTGACACCATGAGACAATGTGCCCAGGGTGCTTAACCCCAGTGGCACTTTGAAGGTTGCAGAGCAGCCCTGTTAAGGAGGTGTTCTGTGCTTGAGATGGTGCAGATTGTATCTCCCCCCACCATCCTTTCCCAGGTGTGACTTCTAACGCTTCATGTTCGGTCCCTGCTCGGCCCTGCTGGTGAGGCCTTGCTGTGGTGCAAAGGCACCAGCAGTGCTGTACATTCCCTAGTAGGCTTTGCTTCTGTGAGAAGAAAATTACAGCTCTGACTTTTATTATCACCTTACCACCACATCTTTTTCTATGATTCATATTGCTTTAAGAGATTAGGGTTTTTTACCATTTAACCTTTCTCAATATTGCTGCCTGAACCAAATTTATGTCTTGGATAAAGCTATGTCCTCCTTTTATTGAATCCAGGTACTTTTCATAATGAAACTAGGGTCATGTGATCTTTGATTGTGGTACTTTAAATTCTTTATTGAAAATGTATATTATATATTTTTATGACATTAATTGAATGTCGCAAAATAAATGACAGCATAAAAAATAATTAATGTCTCTGTTTGGCTCATTATCTCTTTGGATTTGATTTGTGTTCAGAGCTGGAAATTCATCTGATCCATATAGATTTAGATGTTTCAGAGCACTGCCTCATGGCAGAATTTAGGACTGAAGAGAGAGGGCTCATTTCATGAGTAGGGTACTGTATTTTTTTATTTGCTTGCAAGTGCCTTGGGTAAATTGCTTTCTCATCTATACAGGATGTTATTCCACCTTCATCACCAGAGAGTCTCTAAATGCCTTCCAGCCAAGTATTATGTGATCCAGCTAACATCTGCCATGCTCATACTCTCTTTCATCCTTACCCCAACGTGTGCATGTTTGGTTGCTGGGTTTAGATCTACGTGCTGCCATGTGTCAGTGTTACAGAAAGTCATATGTGCATCAAACAGTCTTCTAAATAACTTGCATATTGATCCTGCAAAACCCCTCTGGTTTATGGCCTGAGAGTCTGAAAACTGAACTGGAGGTAGGAAGCTATTATAATCTTGCAAGACAGAAATAATTATAAAATCCATCATGATTTCATTATCTTTATGCATATTTTTAGGTCAGTCTAGCATCTTGGAGATCTTTAACCATGAATTAGAGCATTTGTACAAGAAGCTGTACAGTCTGTATTTTCAAATTATTTACAATCTAATTATAAGATAACAGATTTGTCTTTTGATACATTGAACCACCTTAATATAGAAAAAGGATGCAGTTGCCTATTAAATCCTGTAGAGAATTTCTAAATGTCAGCAGAACTAGATTTCTGTTAAGTCTTGCAAGCAATTCCTATATGGATGTTATTATTAATAATAACGATAATATTGTTTTTATTATTTTTCAAAATAATAATGTGCTGTACAAACACAGAACTATGCCCAAAAGGTGTTTAAAAACTCTTTCTGGTGCACAGCAAGGAGTTCAGGTGCTGCTCAGATTCTGGTTCAAACCCTGCTTAGGGCTTCATGAAAGAAACCATCTGATGAGGTATTTCAGGAGAGTATGGAAGCACTTGAAAGACAAGTCCAGTGTTAGAGGACGATTGACATTTATTGACTTCCTGCACCATCTAGTGGGGATTAAAATTAATTGCTCTCATTTTATGAAGACTCTAAACTGCTCAGGATGCCCGTGGCTTCCTCTCCCAGGCACTGAGAAAAGCACTGGAGGAGCCAGTTCTCATTATCCTTTGCACAACAAGACCAGGCTTCATTGGGATCATCAGTGCCACCCAAGACAGTGAATAACTGTCTCATCCAGTGACATATAGGGATCAATCCACCTGAATTAAGGCCAAGAGGACCACCTAGAAGGGCAGGCCTCAAGGAGCATTACTGGTGTGCCATTGAGCTGTGGGCATAAGCAGGACTGTAGAGTCAGGCAGATCTCCTGGCCATGGGAAGCAGGGAAAATATCTGCACATTGTTCTGATGGGCTCACATTGTGGTTGGTGTGTTGAGATGAATTTCTAGAGATCTGAGTGTGATTCCTCCCTCTCTCTCATGACCTGCTTGGAATTAAGCTCTGAGGCTGTCCTGAGTGAATAGGACTTAGGAGAAACACTTTTCATCACACATTAAATTTTAAAGTTCCCCCACAAACCACAGAGGAGAAGCCACAATCTGATCCTACACGTGGAAGTAAAATTCATTTCTGTAACCTTAATATAAGGCATTTCCTTGAACATAATTTGCCTAATTATCAGTGAACAGGATGACATTAGGTGATTAAACCCGTAATTTTCTGTACAGGAAACAGGAGCAGCTTTTTCTGTTGCTGGGCAACACAGATCGGCTTTGAAATTTGGTTGAAGTAGTGAGTGATAAACATTTTTAAATAGACATGATATCCTGACGGAGGCAATCCTGATTGCTATAAACAGCCAGGAGGCTGGAAAATCCCACCTACATAATATAGTTTATGAATTAAAAAATTGTTCAGGCTAACTCCAAGGGAGGAATATAAAGAAAAGCTTGAAGAAGCAGAGAGAGATCTCCTCCCTTGAGAAACAGCTCTAATTGTTTCCATATGATTGTGTTTGTTATTCCTGCTGCAGTCCTTGTTCAGTCCACCCATTACCCTTCCCTTCTCGGAGGCTGTTTGCTGGACGTGGATGTCCTTGTGTGTGTGTGTGTGTGCCATTATCGCAGGAAAGGAATCACTCTCTGCTCGGAAATTGGTGCATCAGAGGCTGGAATTTGTCTGTGGAAAATGTTCTTTACTGCAAAATTTCTCCCCTTCCAGACTAGGGCTTATCTTGATGTTATTTCTTGAGAAATAGGGACCAAGTGGATTTGCAATGCTGCCTGTGTAGCTTGAAAAGTCTTCCTTTAGCTTCACTTCAACAGGGTCCCAAGGAGTTCACTGACCCATAAGGAGCTGGGCTCTACAGAGACATCTGTTCATCTTCCTCCTCCTTGAGAAGGTCCCAGCAGTTCCTGTGAGATCTAATGGTGATGTGAACTCTAGGAGCCTTTCCTGGCTGTGGTCAGCTTTTTAGCATGACAGAAATCAGAAAGGATAAAGGCCTGAACATAGTGTCTGCTTTGTTTTCTCCTTGTGAGTGCAGGATTCCTGTTTTTCAACCTGGATTTCACATTGGGAGAACATCATTCAGTTGTTGCTGTAACATCCCGTTCTGTATCCTAGTTTGCAATGTCAGAATTTCATACAGCTTTGTTGCAGGTTTTTATTTTTTTCTATTTTTTTCTTTTTGGCTTGACACCAGCTATCACTGACACCTACTTTGCTGCTTTGTCTGAGAGTTTGGAAAGATCTCTTGCCTTGCACTGAGCTTGATGCGAGAGGCAACTGGTATGTAAATTCTGTTCCTAAGCCACTAAAAATACACATTCCAGCTGCCACGCTGTTGCTCTTCAGGCACAAACAATATGACTGTTTAAAAATAGTATTTCCTTTAAAAGCCCACGCTGCAACGTCAGAGCAAATATCTTCCTGAAGATGGTACTGCATTCACATTGATCACCATAGCGTTTTTCAACTCTAAAGAGTTTTAAAGCTGATGGAGAAAGTCTTATTTCTCACCTCCCCCAGAAGGCAAAGGGCCTCCTACCACAGAAGTGCAATGGGACGTTTCCCGGTGCTTGGGACGCTGGAGCAGCAGTAGATGTTGTTAAAACACCTGTCTCATGGGTCCCGTCAATAAAACCTAGCAACACCTGCTCTGAGAAGATCTCACTCCTTGCGTATTGGCAGCTGTCTGTTAGCACAGCCCCTGCCTGATCAGCACAGCAAGCTCCCTGCTCTTAATAGTCTTCAAGAGTGTCAGAAGCCGCCTAGCAAAGCATCTTCCTAGGATAAAGAATCCAGTTTTCATAGACATTTGTGACTATTCATATTTAAATTCACTGAGAAGGAAAAAGGAATGTCAGCAATTTTGCATGACTTTTATAATGAATTCACTTTTTTTTCCTCTTCAGCTTTTTTTTTGCAATAAATTTTGCCAAAAACATACTTTAATTGTGTGCATTACTTTGACAGATCTGGCAGAACTGCAAACAGAAATGACTGCAGATGCCGTGCTGAACATGTAAAAATGGAAATTCCACGAATATCGCTCTTAAAAATCTGGCTCTAAGGACTTGATTTACTTTAAGTTATTTTATTAATTAATCCAGGTGATGAGACTGAAAGTGCTCGTTTGAAATGCCCCCTCTTGCCTTTCTCCACTCAGCTCTGCCCACACGCCTTAGCCCTGATCACCTTTTTTAATTCATGTCTGGCCTTCTTTGAGGAATCGTAGAATCACAGAGTGGTTTGGGTTGGACGGGACCTTAAAGACCGTCTCTTTTCAACCCCTCTGCCGTGGGCAGGGACACCTTCCACTATCCCAGGTTGCTCAAAGCCCCATCCAGCCTGGCCTTGAACATTTCCAGAGATGGGGCAGACACAGCTTTTCTGTGTGTTTGTACCAAACTCTCAGATATTTTTGCTGCTGAGACTGTTGACCACAGGGAGAGGTGACCTTTGTCACTTAGTCATGATCCCAGTAAGCACCATAAGCTCTTTCTAACCCCAAAATGAATAAAAATTAAAGATCCCAAACCTGTCCTTTTTATACTTTGCACTTGAACTTTGGAGTTTTCTTGGCTTTGTTGTTCATTGCTTTCCACAGTAAGATGATCTGTATACCTTAATGTATCTGTCCAGCAACCTGCAGACATTTCTTTCTTTGCTTCTGATTTTGCTTCTGATCACAATCACAGGAAGAAAAAAAGCCATTCTGGAACTTTGGTGGGTGTTAATAACTAATGGGACCCCAACAAATTGCCTGAAATACAAAGGTGGGTCAGATGAATGGTTTGTATGTAAGTAACTCCCGGTGAACCATCAGGTGGGAATTAAAATTTAATTTAGAATGTACTATCACTGCTGCAGTGGTGGTGGTGGTGATTTACTTGATTGACTGCTGGTTTCTTTCACCTTTGCAAGCCTTAGGTTTTTACTATCTGAGGAAATTAAGGCTGAATTGCAGCAGGAAATTCCTTGTACCCAGGTGTTTCTGGTTATCCGATGAATAACTCGGCTGGTGGGGAGGCGAGGATTAGGATGGGATGGTTTGGAATCTAAATGATTCTCATTGCCTCGTACCACACATTGACATTCTGTCAGCCCTGTATTTGTTCTCAGCAAAGGATGGGAAAATCCTACTGAGCTGGGCAACAGGTCCAGCAAGCAGCGATAATTCCATTGTTCTTTTTCAATACTAAAGATGGGAAACTGGTTTTATTAGGTTGTCCTGATTTAATACACTGAATTTAAAAATCACTATTGAATTCTGTTGGGTTGTTCTGTTGCCTTAATGATGCAGTGTCCTACTCTACTGCTTCTGTTCTCCAGACCGGCTTTGTGTTATTTTCCTTCCAAATGAAAGCAGGAAGGGCCCAACCTCAGTTGCACTGACTTTCTGGGAGATGGCTCAGGCTGGAAGGTCTCCAAATGGCTGAGCTGCTCTTTTGCGAGTGGACAAAATCAAAACGGTCCTAATTGAGGAACTGATGATCCTTTGCTGAACTGTGGTGGTGGTGATAGGCTTCATAATTCAACTAAGTAGGTAAATAGAGAAAAAAATACACCTTGATGAAAGTAGTGCTTTCTGACCTTAAAATTCATGATGCGATGGACATGCCATGCAGTGGCAGGCCAGTTGGATTGGCACGGAGAACACACACTGACTTCCCTTCCTCGCCCAGCTTTGGGAATGCACTTCCCCAGTGCCATGGTGATGTGATGGACCCGTTCCATTAGCCAGTTCTGTGGCTGCTGTGACCTCTGTGCTCGACGTGGCCCATTCCAGGGGTATGCAAAGGTTCCCCAAACACAAAATTTGCTGTCTGCCCTGGGCTCAGAAGCCTCCAAACTAGGAGACCTTGGTCAAGAGATCCCTCAGCAAGAGTGGAACATCCAGGAATAAATCTTCTACTGCCTTAATACACTTCTCAAAATGTAATAATGCTCCATTCCCACTTCAGCTACTCATGAGAAATAAAGGTATTAAAAGAGACAGAAATGTTCTTTCCTTTGCCCAGAGCTGAGGAATCTGTATTTCATGTACTGCAGGGAAGCCAGCAGCCGACTCTGGGAGCTGCTGTGATGTGCAAGCTGGCAGCCAGGCTTGAAAAAGAAAGAGAGCGAGGGAGCAAGAGAATTATTTCCCCAAGCCTCCAAAGCTCCAATTCCTGCAGACCCCTGGGCTCGGCTGCATTGTCAAAACTAAGTGGATGGAAACAGGACCATTTCCCTTCATCAGTCATTAAGGAAAACGACTTCAGATTATTCAAGGTTTCAGGTACTGCTGCAGCAGCCTAATGGAGTGATAACCAGTTACATCTTCCTGGACTGCACCAGGAGACACAACCCAAGTTTGTAGAACACCAGAGGTATCAGTTCTCCTCTAAACTGCAAATGGAATAGCCCCAGAATAGAGTAAATCTGTGCAAACCATCTTTGGTGCCAAATGGAAATGTAATTTGCAGGCGTGTCTCAGCAGAGAAAGTCCTTTCCTACAGCAGAAGAAATTCAAGCAGCCACATGGAAATACTTTAATTTCAGCATTAACCATCAGAGGAGATGGCTGTTGCAGATCATGCAAGCCAGGTAATTTAGTTCTGTATTTTGAATGCATGCAGCGCCAAGAAGTATTAGGAGATGTGGAATGTTTAATGCAGCCCTGCACCATCAGCGCTGCAGAGGCAGGAGAAGAACAAGAGCAAAGCTCGTACTGAGCTGATTGATACCTTCATGGAGCCATAGCACAATATTCCAACTGGGAGCTGGCTTTGAAAAACCTGAGCTTTGCTGTTTGCCTCTTAGTCGTGAGATATAAAATGAGCCTGGATGTTACCACCTTCTCCATGGTGTGATTCTGACAGTCAGCAACCCGTGTCTGCCAGGGGGTGAGGCATGGAGCTGATGCCCCTGTCCAGTCTTCAGCCCTCCCTCCCTCTCTCCAACCTTCCTACCTCCAAACCTGTGAATTTAAATAGCTCCAGGGTAGGTGGATTTTTCCACCCTGTTCCAGGTCTAATTTCTCTTTCAAACTAGTACCGTATATCTTTCCCCACCTCCCACTTGTCACTTTATGGCTTGCTGGATCTGTTTCCTTTAATGCTTGAAAATATACAGTTAAAATCACTTTAAAATTTACTAATATGCCTTTTTATTTGAAAGGCTTATTTCCCTGAAAGGCTTTCCCAGTCTTATATGAGGGCATGCTCTCTAATATTAAACATTTTTTTGTTAAAAATGGGTGCACATATGTTTGATATTTAACTCGAAACAAATGGTGAGACTGGAGAACATAAGCAAAAGTACGCTTTAGATAGCTATAAAAGGTCATTTTTGCTTTAAACTACAAAGGATGAATAGGGGCATATGACACACATAATAAAGACAGAGGTAGGTTTAAAATGCCCTCAGGCTACTCTGAGGTCAGCTGCTAGCATATAAGAAAAGACACATTTTGCCGCTCTTTTTCTTTTGCCACCCGAAAGTGTGGAGTAGCAAGCTGGGATCTGTGTGCAAGGAAGGTCACTCAATCTCTATCTTAAAACCCATCACATTCTTCTCTATCATTTTCATAAGGGATACTGAACTCTCAAGCCTAATGATGAAATAATTTACTCCAAACTAACCCCCCTCCTTCCTGGCTGAAAATTGGAGAAGGGTTTATCTTGTCATGCCGAAGAAACCCCTGCTTGTGCTCTGCCATATGATGAGAAATCTCGCATTATCAGGCATCTACATGATCAGCAAAAATTACACGTGTTTCTCTCTGGTGTGGACAGAAGGGTTTCTGCAAGAGATACTGAAAACAAGAAACTTGCTTTCCCTGCACTGGGTGTCCTTTGGGTTGTGGATTTAGCCTGTGCTGGGCTTTTTGGTTGGGGCTTGGTTTGAAAACTGCCAAGTACTCCCCATGAATTTTGAAGGGGAAATGAAGCGGGAAATGGGCCATTTCTCATTTAGAGCTGGCACGGAACCAAACCAATGGGAGCAGATGAGATTTCCAATAAAACCTTCCCGAAAGGCAAAGGAGGGTAGAGACAAGACGCTGGTTGTAATCTGGCTCCAGCCATCTGCTCCAGAAGCGCTGGGAGTGCAGGGCGGGGGATGACTAGCACCTTGTTGATAAAAGTGACATGGAAACTTCGGCTCAAATTTGGTCATCAGGTGGCTTTTGCATCTGCCAGAACATCTTTTCTGCTATTAGAGACAGATTAGGGAAGAAATATGGAACAAGAAGGTCAAAACCTTACTTGTAGCTCCATCCCTCTAAGGCTTATTTGAAGCCTTGTACTTATTTCTGTACTGAAGAGGTGAAGTTAGAGTCTTACTGTTTCTTTGCAAAGTAAGGCAATGTTTTAGTTGATTTTTCCCTTCTCCTCAAAACACAAGTAGGTCATTTATCTTGGTGGGAGTTGTTTAAAGTTTATTAAATCCTATCGGCAAGTCATGAGGTATTTCTTAATTTTAGACATGAGATATGTATGCACATTTAAAACATTTGGAGCAGAAACTCAATGCATTTTCTTATTATTCCTGAGCTTTGTACTCCAATCTGTATTCACTAGAAAGCAAATTGTCCATAGCTCCATCCCATAATATAGAGGTTATTAATGGGAACCAGGTATCCTCCTTCAAAGGAACAGGACCATCAAGGATCATATCTGTTTCTCATGTTCTAGAAAACATTTCGCAGGTTTAATGATTACTCAAAGGGGGAAAAAAAAATCTGGACAATAAATTCAGGAGCTAGCTCAGTTAGAGGTACAAACACATCCCCTGGCTGAAATTTCTCTTATTGAAGCCCGATAGTCTGTGCTTTATCACACCAGGCACACGAGCTCCCAGCTGCCAACATGAGGGCACGCTGGCAAACAGCCGGCCCAGCTGCTGTGGTGACAGTGCCATTGTAAACTTTTATTTTTTATGCTCAGCGTGTATTGAGAGTGATCCCTTTGTTCCATATGGCTTCCATATAGTGACACTGCATCCTGTGTAGGAGAGGTCAAGGAGTGGATTATCAGCAAGTGTTTCAAGTCAAGAATGAAGGGAGCTGGCAGGGCAAATCCGCACAAAGCCTGTTCTGTGCTTCCCGTTGGTGTGGTGACCTCTGGGTTTCGGTGTCTGTGTGTTCCCCCTTGCTCCCTCCATGTGCCGAGCACAGCACTGGCCAGAGTGTTAGCACAGCATTTCCCTGGAAGGTTTTTAGAGGCAGAAAGAGAACAAAAGCAACCCTGAAAGGCTGGCTGAAATGTTTAGTTATAAGTGGGGAGGTCAGGAGCAGGGAGGGAGCAGTGCAGGGAAGGATATGCTCCCATCCCCATCCCCATCCCCATCCTCACCCCACCCTGCTGTCCCACTGCCCAGCACCCTTGGAGCCAGGCGTTGTGGCTGAGTGTCACATTTGCTCACTTACAGTCACCTGGGGCCTCCCCAGTCAGCCAGGACTGATGATAAATGATGGAAAGTGGCTCAGTACCCTTAGGTGGATCCCATCTGGCCCCACAGACCTGAGTGTGTCTCAGTGGTGTAGGAGGTCACTGCCCATTTCCTCCATTGGTAGGTTTGCAAAATTCATAACTTCATTTTAATAACTCCTGACCTGCAAGACCCGAGCGATTGTAAACCTCACAGAATTATTACTGGCCAAGTAAAAATTATATTCCATTTGAACATTCCTCATATAATATCCCCACAGCAGTCAGCACTGAAAGAAAAACACTGTTGCCACGGCTGTTTCTCTGGTATCTAATGAGTTAGCTTTGGCTGGGGATCAGGAGCTTTTGGCTGCTGTAGGTTACATTGACCACTCAAAGGCTTTGGGTATTCTGGACTGTACCTTGTTGTTTAATGATATAAAATTAAATTGGGGCTGAGGGGAGGGTAGTCAGCTGGTTACAGTGATGTTGGAAAAAGTGCATGCAAACCCTATGCTCAGCCTGCCTCAGCAGGAGCAGTGCCAAAGGGGAACTGGGCTGGAATAGGATTGGGGAGCAGCCAAGGGGCAAGGACTGAGCCTCTGGCATGGCCCGGGGTGCTGGGAGCTTCAGGGATTCATGTGGGGAAATGCATGTTGACCCTCTTCAGCCTCACATCATCTATCGATAGGGAAAACAATTTCTCCTTCAGTCTGAAAGTCCTCTGAAGTTTGTAAAAAAGGATTTATGAAGACACATCACCCCTTGGATGGGAAACTGAGGGGAATGGGTGAGGAGGGGCTGTTGCACCCCTCCTGCTTATGCAGTACTCAGGGGTGGAGTCTGGTAACCCCTCTTGAAAGAGAGATTTCAGACTGGGAATAGTCTGGGAGTGATCCAGAGAGCAGGGAATATGTAATCACTGCCATAAAAAGAGAGGCTAAACAGAAACACAGGGATTGGTAAAACTGCATGTGGGCACGTTGAGTAAGGAATGATTTGTCCCTTCTGTCCTCAGACAAACAGAGGGAGTGCTCAGGGAAATGACAGGGCAACCACTCCTGAACAAATAGAAGTGCAACAAACTCCTGGAAGCAGTCCTGGAGCTTGGCTGGTTGGTTGCAAACATGCTGCCCCAAGCTGGAACCTCAGGTTTGGGAGTCTCTACATGCCAGCATGGAAGAACCAGGAGAATCATCACACTGTATTCATCCTCTTCCTCATTTCTTTTTTCACAAGCCTGAGCACCAGCCACTTGTCAGCTGGTTCATCTTTGTGTGACCCATTACAGACATTCTTGCATATTTCTGATTTTATTTCTATTTTGCTGTTATTTCTTTGTTCACCCATGAAAACAGATTATCATTCTCTTTAATTTTATGTGTCAGAAGGAACAGATTCCAGCAGTGAAAACAAATGCAAAAAGTTCTTCCCTTATGCTCTATTTACACTGGATCATCTTCTGTCTGATTTGATTTCAGCATCAATATCTTTCCTTTTTTAACTTTGTGCTGTGCAAAAAACCAGAGATAGTAAAAGGGATGGCATGATTATGTTCCTGTAAATACTATTAGGTTGACTCTGCTGTGTAGAACAAATAATTTATTTGAGTTAAAAAGAAATATTCTTGAGCATTTTTGCCTGGCAAATCTAAAGCTCATTTAGAATAATAAACCCCACTTTTCAGCTGAATACCCTGGAGTGTTTAATATTTCAGTTTTAATAGTGTGGCAAATTGATCTAGAAACTGCGGATATTTGGTGCCCAGGTGCGATAGAAAATCCTGCTAGAGGACTGTTCCTTTCCAAGAGCCTGAGTGCCCAGGTGGCTTACACAGCAACCAGCTTGGCAAGCAAATTAAAAGTAGAGGAAAAATGTCTTTTTCCCCTTCCTGTACCTTCTTTGTTAGATTCTTTTTAAGGAATTATGGAAAAATGCTTCACAGATGGCATTTCACTCTGTTGCTAAAATATATCCAGTTCTTCTACCCCAACAGTGTCAGCTCCTTTCCTGGGGACGATGACATGCTGAGCTGCCTGAGGTCTGTCCCCTGTCAGAACACACAGAACCAGCTCATCCCATTAAATTAAAAGGAAAGGTTGAGAACCTTACACTGCATGGGAGATTTGTGCCTTATCACCGTGCAAATGCAAAAAAGCGAACACGGACATCAGTCCTGTACAAAGTATTTTACAAAGATTTGCCTAATTTAAGCAAAGACCTTAGATATTTGATTTAGGCTTCCTGGGTGAGACTCTTCATGGATTTTTGTTGGGAGATTCATGGCACTGGAAGCTGGAAGCACATTAGATGAGGTATAACTCATCTATCACTGGCAAATAAATGTTGCCCAGCTCATTTCTGCTTGCAACCTCATAACTTCTGCTTTGCCAAAGCACATCTTCCAGGAAGACATCCTGCCTTCGTCTGAAGACCTCAAGAGATAGAAAATCCAATTCTGCTTTTATAATGTGTTAATCAGCCCCATCACTCAGCCCCAGTGCCGGGGTTCCGGTTCTATTTAGCTGACATGCAAACAGCCATTAGGGCTCATTAGAGCATTAGAACTGCTGGGCATTTGCTCTGGACTCCTTTGGCCTAGACTCACATTTTCATGACAGCATTGCCAGTATTTTTGCATGTATCATTTGTGGCTTTTCTCTGTGTGACCCTAAAATGTTTACAAACTTCCGAAGAATGGTGAGTATCTGCTGGGAGTATCTGGGAATGCAGGATCATTTACTTTAGTTCAGACATGCACCTTTTTTCTTAGTCATGATGTAACAAAATTATTAAAATTTCCAAATTTTTCTGCATCATGTCAGCACATTAAAACCTGCATGATCTGAAGCATTCATTTCTTATTATTTATGGCTGTTTATTGTTTAACCTAAAAATGCCATGAGGATTCTGGTAATACTCTCACTTGTAGATTCCAAAAGAACTTGATGCTTGTTTGCTATCTAAACCTGTGATTGCAAAATATTAGAATAAAATGGGAGCAATTTATTGTCCAGATCAAATTTTCTCTCAGCAGGATTAAAACTGCCACAGCAGTAAAGAGTTTACAAACTCACTAAAGAACTGTAATAACTTCCCTTCTCACTGCCGGGTCAAGGAAAGGTAATACATGTTTCCAATCAGCTTTGAATTGAACTCAAATTGTGGGGTTTATTTCACTTTAATCCATATGTGAGTTCACGTTAAAGGTAAGAGAAATCACAGGACTGCAAACACGGAGCAGAGTTAATTAAATTCTGCGGCTCCTTTTGGAAGAAGCCCTGGCTCTGCTTGAAGGCTTCCAGGGTGCTCCTGAGGGCAAAACCAACTGGGAAGTGGCTCAAAGGGTGCAGCTAGGACAACAGCACATGGACTTACAGGGACCAAGTACATTGAGAAAAATCTTGCAACACTTGGGAAATATTTCATTTTGCTGAGCTGTAAATATCTACTCCACCCCCTCCCCCCCCCCCCCCCCAAAAAAAAAATAAAAAGCTTTCTCCTTGCCCCTTTTCCTCCCTGCCCCAGAAAAAAGCACCTATAGTTCCTCAGGCACTGGTGGACTCGGCAGAAACACAGCACATTCTCAGCTCAGACCCAGACGAGATCTTTCTCCAAGCCAGTCACCACTGCAAATGCTGCTTTTAGAAATGATAAATGTTTATTAGTCTTCCTTCTCTGTTTCCCACTTACTGTGGGAATTTGGTTTAGTTTTTTTTTTTATTTCTGTTTTTCTGTCCAATCTCACTTTAAATCTGTTCTGGAAAAGAGCTTCAGCTAAGTGGGAGAGACTATTCATGTGCTTACAGTTAAGTCTTCATTTCACTGCCTTGCAGAACTGGGACCTGAGCTCTGGCCACTTTGCAGGATCAGGTGCACTAAGCCCTTGCTTATCCTTTTGGCAGGTCTCATTCAGAGACACTGTGCAAACCTCAGCCCCTGGCTGCATGCACCTGGGAGGAGATTCAGCTTGAAGCCATAAATGCTTATTTAATGTTCCTTTTTTTGCTTTTCTTCCACATCTGAAAGGAACTCTTGGAGCATCTCCAATATTGACAGCAGTGTTCAGTACAAGTCAAAATGGAACAGATTGCCCAGGGAGGTGACAGATTCCACATACCTGGGAACATTCAAGGTCAGTTTGGATGGGACTCTGAGCAACCTGATGTAGTTGAATGCTCATTGCAGGATGCTTGGACTAGATAACCTTTAAAGGTCCCTTCAAACCCAAACTATTTTATGAGTCTATGATTCCATGACAGTTTTGGCTCACTCAAAATCTCCATATCACTGGGGACATGTTAGATGCGGAGCTGGGGATGAGAGATGGCTGGTTACTGCAGGGAAGGGGGCACATTTTTGGTTCTGCATGGGGGCATGAAACCATGTCCTTATTGTTGTGCCAGGCTGATCAGCAAGGTACAAACCTCAGGAAAACGTGTTTTGTATGCATTTTGTTGAATGGCGGATTTCAGTCACTGTGAATGGTTTGGAAGGTTGAGTGTTTACCAAAGCACCCAACAGAAAGAGCTCTCTCAGTGCTCTGGGTTCTGGTTGTTGATGCTTCTGTCTGGAGTCCCTGCACCCAGGGAAACAAAAATTTTCTTCCCATGTGAATCTGGCAGTGAAAGGGTTTTCTGTCTAAAAATGAATCGTGTTTCACAACGCATTGCATGACATGTGTGAGGTTCTGGAAAAGCAAGCCTTCCTCAAGAACTAAAATGTGATATTTTAAAAATATGAATTTTAAAATATTGCACCATGCATTCATTTTGCCTCATGCAATAAAATGTCTCACTTAAACAATTTTATTATTCTTAAACTTCCCACAGAATATCAGTGAAAATGCAAGCCATTTAAGCATCAAATGTCAGATTTAGTGTCTCCTGAAGGATTTCTGCATGGCTTTAACAGGCCTCGGATCAGGGTGTGCAAGATCATCCACTGGGATGCCAATGGAAACTGGCCTTTCTAGGTAGGCTTGGAGCTTCATCTCCTGCAAAAACCTCATCCACTCAACAAAGGAGTGCTTCAGACTTTGCTGAGAAGAGCTGGGTTTGTGCCAAGGAGTTCTCCAGTTTGTCATAACCATTTTAATAGCAAATTCTTATTTTCCTGTATTCCTCTGCTCAGATCCTTGCAAGAGTACTTGAAAGTTATTTGTCCTCAAGGGCACAGATCTATGAAGAGGCTGTTTTCATAGACGTGCCCAAGAGCCTTTCCCATGTCTTGTCCTAGCTACTTAATTTTCCCTCTATAGAAAAATGTCCTTGGCGACTCTGAGCTTCTGTTTCCTGAAGTTTCCTTGTTTGCCAACTCAGATGCTCAAGTGCTCAGTTCTTGGTGCTTAGAGGTGATTTCAAAGCAGTTCACTGTGATTCTTCTTCTTATATAAACACTTCAAAATTACTTCAGCAAACTGAAATACTTGTACATCAGCAAAGCAGCTTTTGATGATGATGATCTTGTGTTCTGTGCATCCAAGTACCTTTGACTCAGATGGTGTTCTTTTATATTAGAAACTTTTCCCTTAATAACTTCCTGATTGCAAATTCAAGTTTTCTTTTGGGCAAATTTGGAGATACGAGCACAGTCCTGTTTTCTCTGTTAACACTTAAGTGTTTTAAAACAATTCTTTTCTTATAAACTCCCATCTCATACCTGATGAGTTTTTTATATTGCTTTGGTTTGTAGCATTGTCCACTCATGGAAACAAAGCTAGTTCAGGTCTTGCTAGTCTAGCTTTTATTATCACATACAATTTTTGGTTTTTTACATCAGTCACCTTTCTTTAGCTGCATTGATCTATCCACCCAGGATTGAGGCAAATCAGTTCCAGGTTTGAAGCAAGAAGATTCCTTTGTAAAAACATCCATAACTACATCCATCCTACTTGGACTCCATAAACGTGCAGTTCACCACCTCATTGCAATCCCAGTCTCTCTCTTTATGCTGGTGACTTTCCTTGGTCACATTTCTGAGGTCAAATACCAGGAAAAGGTTAATATCAAAAGATACAAGGCAAGAAGGCTGACTCCATATCATTCAGCCTGAATCTGTATGTGCTCTTGCAATGAACAGATCATTAACTTTTGCAATGCAGCTGCTGAGAGATGTCTTGAAATACTTCAGCTCTCCAGTCAGGGTGATAGCAGCTCATTAAAGCACAGTATCTGAGCCCTCTGTTCAAAGAGGGTTTGGAGATCACTGCTGTTTCTCCCTTCTGTTACCACAGAACCAGGAAGGAAATAGAGCTTGGCTGATATTTTATGTCCTTGTGCAGAATGTGGTGACCTCAGAGCTGAGGCACTTGCACAGACATCCCTGTCCTGTAAAAAAGCAATCAAGGGTTCATTACTCAACACAGAAACCTCAGTGCCCATTGGGTTAAACTGGAAATGGACTTTGTTCTGGGAGCTGCATTAGGAAGATAAATCTGTAAGAGATATTTGATATTCTGAAAGAAACTGAGATTTACATTCAAAGTAGAAAAATCCATCCTTTTTCTTCCTTCTGCCCCACCATTGCTGCACCCGAGGCACTGCTCCTGAACAAGTCGTTTCACATCAGTCTCACATCCAGCAAAGCCACATGAAGACCCGATGAAAGTCCACTTTATGAACTGATTATAAGATTTGTCATTACTCTGAGCTGAAGATGTTCATATTTGTGGCATATGTTTAATCCAAGAATCTTTACAGATGAAAGTTAGATGCCGATGTCTGCGGTGCATGTTCCTGAGCTGCTCCATTGCTCTCGTCAGTGGTCTCACATTTGTGCATGCAGTGGCTTTTCCCTGATACTGGGTATGAGCAACAGGCAGATGGTGGTTTTAGAGGAGATTTGCCTAATTATCATGATGAGTTCCTGGAGGCAAAACCTAAGAGGAAAATCCGGCTATTCCATGAAGAAATATGTCAGGACTGTGTATGTGTCCAACGAGTCAAATAAAGACAGTGAAGATGTTTCCCTGGGGCAGCTGCAGGAGAGGAATTCAGCCTTGCTCCTTCTCAGGAGCGTGTGAATTATCTGGGATGCAGCAGGTACATCTTGGACACAGCTCCCGGTTGCCAGTGCTCAGGGGTGTGAGTGTGGTCCTTTGTCTCCAAGGTGTCCATGCTGCAGTTCCTGGGAAATGAACAGCTCGGGGAGCCCTCACTGCCTGCAGCTGCCCCCTCCTTAAGCTGAATTTCATGCAGAACTCTGCGATCAGCACAGCTGCCATTAGGTTTCTGGGTGAAATTCCAGGTCTGCAGCAGAGCTTGCAAAGCCTTAACCATTTCGTGACCTGTGTAATAAAGAGAGGGAGGGGAAGAGGGAGCTCCTCCCTCCAGGGAGGGACCCGTAGCAGCCGAGGGCATCGGAGGGGCTCAGGCCGAAATCCGTGGTGACTGGGGGAGTAGGTGAGAGGGCATCCTGATCACAGCCTTGCTGTCTGAAACGTGCTTCCTCTCATTTGGACCATCAGGTTTATAAAACTCGCAGGCAAGCTGCAAGGACCATCTGTTTTCCAGGGACTTCAGGGATGAGTGGAGCAGGGAGGAGGAGGTGGCTTAAGGGGTAATTGAAGGTCTTGCAAGTGCGTCTGGTTTTCTTTGAGGGAAGAGTGGTTTTAGGCAGGCTCCAGGCTCTTTGTCTACAGCTACAGATTATAAGTGATGTGATATATTTTAATACATTGTGGGGTGGTCAGATGACTTGGTAAGACCTGACGAGGCTCATTTCACAGACCATGCAAAGATGTGCTGCTGCAGCTGCAGCTGCAACACGGGTCGGTCAGAAACAAGGACGGAGAGAATAGCCAGGAGAACAGCACAAGGCTTGGCTGGGCACCAGGGAACTTTCCTTGAGCTGGACTTTTGCCTTAAACAGGATTTTTTCTGACTTAGATTTCCTCCCTTCCATGCTTCCAGGCTGACGTAGTTAGAAGGAAGTAGAGCAAAAACAGTCTAAAGGCAGAAAAGGTGATGCAGTGCTGAATCGGAGGGGCTGTAATGGACAGAGGGAACCTAAACCCCAAAGAAATTATGACCTCAGAGGTTTACTTTTTTCTATGTAGTCTGTTGCCTCCAGAGATGACAGAGGAGCAGAATCCCTGTTTGATGAGACTATTGCCTTACAGAAGGTTGAAAACATCTATTGCATTAATTTTCATTGCACTTTGTCTGAAGCAACTTGAAATATGTTTCTGTAACCAACCAAGCTCATTCTTAACCATCACTGCTACACATTCAAGCAAGAATTTATAGGCAGTGTTAGAAGTATTCATATCCCCGCCTATTGTTTGTGCCAAAAGCCTCTGTCCTGAAGAAAGAATTGCACTTCCTAATGCTCACCCACAGCACTGTGAATCAGGAGCTGGGATGAGCACACATGCATCCTCTCCTGCACTGGCCATGATGGTCTGGGAATGTTTATTTCTATGGTAAAGAGCTACTTCTCCTATCTTGATCCCTCAGTCAACTGGAATAGATCTGCTCTGGTCCCTAGGTGGAAAGACCTGCAGAGTGGAGCAGATGCTGTGGCATGTTTCCAGAGTGAGCAGCGGTCCTAGGCAGAAGCAGCAATCCTGAACCATGCACTGAATTGTGTCCCTGCCACAAACAGGCTGTGGCCACGTCAAAGGGCTCCCTGCAGACACCCTGCATCCTGCACGTAGTGCTGAGGGCTGGGGAGCAGCTGAGGACTTGCTCTTGGTGGGCCTTGCAGCCCTCCTGGCATCCTGCTGGAGCGTGGGGAGTAGCTCTCAGTAGGGCCTGGAGTCTCCTCTGCAGCCCAACCTTGTGCTTGTGCTGCCTGTGCTTCATTTCCTGCAGTACCTCCCACGTCTGGGACATGAAATGGAGCTGGCAAGCTGATTGAAGAAGGTCACGGCTAATGAAGCAAACTGGGGGTCAGCTGAGAAGAGGAGATCCAGCCTGCAAGGGGAGCATCAAAGATGTGGTTCTCACTGGTTTTATTCGATTGCACTGGGCAGAGAGAGGGCAAATCTGCTCTCAAGGAAACTGGAGCAGCTCCTCTGAAGTCTGCTCATTCCAAATTTACCTTGATAAATTTGAGAGCCAGAACTGGCCTTTATAAAAATTTATTAAGGTTTTGGGACAGATTGTGCTTTTCTTGAATATGTAGAGGGGAGAGAGCAGGAATTTCCCTCCCTTAAAAAACTTAAGCATAGTATTGGGGAAAGAGAAAAGACAAGAAAGTGATGGAGATGACAAATAATTCCTCTGATGCCGCCTGGCCTTTTGACTGATCTTTGGCTACACCAATGTCCTGACAGTAAAATCACAGCAGCTCTGCACTCCTCGTTCCCTGCCCCCAGTGGAAACACCCTGGCAACAATAATGGCTTTCTCCAAACCAGTATGTTAAATAGCTGTGTTCTGTATGTCGTGTCTGGAGGGTCTGGCATGGGGAGGTGTGGGGTGTCAGCCTGCAGCACCCACAGGTGCTGCACTGGGATGCACTTGGCTCCACAAATGCTTCAGGCAGCACAATCTCCATTTCTGTGTGGTGAGTTTTAAAGTCCCTGAGGATAAGCTGAGCTGTAAGACTGCAAGAAAACATTATCTATCCTCACAGGAAAGCCACAGAGGGGCCTGCACACTCTGCTTGGAGCTGGGGCACACTGTTTGATTTAAAATAGGGACTGAGTTAGTTTTGCTAAGAGATTTAACATCTTCTGTACATTGCTGATTTAGATCCTGAGGAGTAAGTAACATAACACATGCTACTCTCCTATTTCATGGTAATCCTCACCCTTTGTTGTCAGAATACAAGCCAAAGGTGCGTATTTTTCAAGGAATTGTTTGAATTACTTTCCTCATCCTGATTACTTTTCTTCACTTTTTCCTTCATCAACCATCCTTTGGGTATTAACCTTGTATTTATGCTCACATTAACCAGGGTCAGCATCAGAAAATGCTCTTGCTCTTGCTTTTGCTCAGCCACCTGGAGAAACAGAGAAGGGAGACAGTACCAGACACGCACTAATTTCTAACATGTGTTTCCTGCCAGTACCGGCCTTGGCAGCTCAACCACATAAGTCATCCCGGGAATAATTGCTGTTTGAGTACAGTCTGTGGATGTGCACGAGCCTGGAAAAGCTCTGCCATGGAATGAGTGTCTTGCTGAACCATAGTAGCCTTGAGGGCAAGAAGGAGGCAGAGTTGGTACAGACGTCACAGCAATTGGTGATATGCAAAAGATTCAGTTTGGCTTCATCTGAGCTACTTGTATAAGTTAGTTGAATAATAAAAGGAAACAGCTGTAAATTGGGATGAATATTTCTATCTGGAATAACCTCCCGCCTCTGTTTGAATATTAAAAGTGAAGCCTGGCAGGCTGGGCTTTCTGCTGTCCACACTATTTCCAAAACATCCAGCAGCATCAGAAATGGTTTGGGTTGCTTTTGTGGTTTTTCTGCACACATAAGGTTGGGCTTGTGGACTTTTGTCCCATGCTGTGCCCTGGGATGGGCTGGAGCTGTGGTGTGTCCCTGGCTTGGAGCACATGTGGCTTTTGATGCCAATGACCTCATTCAGCTCAAGTGGTGAAGGCAATCTGATCCTCAGTAGCTGCACAGAGTGCCTGGGGGTTTGGTGACCTGGAAAAGAGGCTGTTAAGGAATGAGATAATTTTGTGACTATTTATTTAACTTTTGTCTGAAAGAAGATAAATGATATCTCATCTAAGAAAGCCACTTATGTCTGACACCTTCTCTGCATGTCTGTAATTTTCATTGCTATGTGGCATAACCCAACACTTAAATGGAGTGGGATTTTTCCCAAGTGTTTTGCTTTGGCCCATCCTTTTTCCTCACTGGAGCAGATGGGAATTTTGCTGTTGATTAAAGTGTGAACAGAGTTTCAGTCTGGAAAACCCAGCAGTCTCCTGTGGCAATTGGGTCATGGCATGTGATGGGAGCTGTTTTGTGCCTGCCTAGGGAGGGACATATTTAAGGATGAGCCCAGTTCAAACTCACTGCAAGTCCCAGTGACTTCAGAGCTAAACCTGGCCAGGAGCACTGCTCACAGCTGAGACCACACTCCTCATAATTTTGGAAAGGATAATGCTATGGAAACTTTTTGCCATTTGGAAATTAAGACAGAGCAGCCCCAGTCGGCCCCTGATTTCTCATGGAAGGGATTTTCCTAATGCTTGTGTCCCTCCCTGTGCCTGCCCTCTCCTACTTCTCTTGCCCTCCTGTAACTTGTGAATCTATTGGTCAGTTTTATCCAAGTTGAGCAAATGATAGGAAAGCTCTGAGATACTGAAATGTTAAAAGTTTGTGAGGTCTGTTTATACTGGCTGAGAAACATTATAGCACCAGCTTATGCAGATGATACTCTGGAGTCCCCATGTGTGATCAACCCCAGAAAAGACTGCTCCTGCTTCACCTTTAAAATCAATCACCAGAAGAAAAGTGGAGAGATCCAGGCTTTATTAGTTTTGCTGTTCACAGACTAAATCGTGTTAAAACTCACGAAGAAGTTAATATTCTCATTTCTAGCTTTCTACAGGGGTGCAGGGAAGGTGTTTAGCAGTGGGAATCTGGTTTCTTCTAAAGGCTCTGCCACATTCCTGGTCTGTAGTGCCAGAACCTTTTCCTATGCCAAGCTAGGAAGCTGATGCTTTTAGATGCATCCTTTGCAGTAACAGCAACTCCCCATACAAGGGATGCAGCTCCTGGTGAGCCCCTGCCTGCCCCCAGAGCTGTCTTCACGCTCATGGCTCCTTTTGGAAACTTACTGTAAGGACAAGGAAAACCAAGGGCTGAACTTCTGGAGCTCTGCAGGGGGAACCAGCCTTGCCAGCTTTTCCATTATGCTATTATGTTACATAGTCTCTTATTTCAGTAGATGTGAAACCTAAAAGGTAAAAGTATACTGTTGGAAATGTGGTATTGGAGGGAAGCCCTTCCCCACCCAGCTCTGCTTACCAGGCCTGGGAGCAGAAAGGATCATGATTCAGTTCTGACTCTGTTTTTTCCATGCCGTAATTCCCAAAGAAGTGTCCTTTCTTTAAGCTGTCTTTCTTGCTTTTGGAATGTCACTCCTCCTTGCCTCACTGCCAGGGACTATGAAAGCAGTTTGTGGCTTTCCATTTTCCTAAGTTGAGTTTCAGCCAGTGCTGCTCATGGGGCTTTCCAAAGGTAGCTGAGGTGTGAGTTCTGCTGTGGCTCCATCCCAGCTGCCATAACACCATTCCTTCCCCTGTCACTCCCTTTTCCTGGAGTTGGGTGTTTGCAGGACTGAAGGAACGAGAGACGCAGATTGGGAGGAGACCTCAAGCCCATCAGGTCTGTTCACACTTTCCATCAGCTTGCTGAGCTTGGCCAACCAGTCTGACTCCCAGAACAGCATTTTCTTCCCCTGCTTCAATAAACTGGGAGCTGCAGCCATTTTCTTTGGTTTTGTTGGAATTATTGTGTGTGCTGGGTACCCCACATGTGTGTAACAATCCTTAAAGGCCGATTCTTGTGCAGTTGCCTTCACCAGCAGATCTCCATGTTGCTGCTCTGGTTCTCGGTGAGGAAACTGAGGCATGGAGCAGGTCTGTGTTCAGAAAACTTGTCGGTGTGGCACCTGGGGCCATGGTTTAGTGGTGAGCTTGGGAGTGCTGGTTAAAGGCTGGACTCAAATGATCTCAGAGGTCTCTTCCAACCTAAATGATTTTGTGACTCCAGGCAGAGGCTGACCTGGGAAGAGAAGCACAGTCTCCTACATGCTGATGGCAAACATCTCTCAAGCCACACTGCCTGGAGTGTATGAATGTTCCCTGCTGGAATTCACAAGCCTTCTCCTCTGTGTGGGGACATGGAGCTGGCAAGGCTGGCTCTCTATTCACCTTATGCCCAGGGCTTGCTGCTCCCTGAAATCCTTCACCACTTTTTAAATGCTGTCTGTCAGTTATTCTTTATGGGCCACCAAGCAGGAGTTTCTCATGTTGGGTCAATTCTTAATTAAGAAGGTTTAAGAGGACCTGGCTTATCAACCAGAAATATGTCTTTGCTTTCAGCAGGAGCAGGTGCCCCATCCATGACTGCTGTGACAGGGACACACAGGACTGGCACAGGCTGGGATGGTGGTGGGAGGCTGGGCAAAGGCAGCAAAATACAGCCAAAATCCTTGCTCTTTTCACCTGCAGGACTATTACGGCACAGCCTGAGCCCAGGTTGTGCTGCTCGCTGACCCAGGGAAGGGCTGATACCACCACATAGCTGCACATTCCTCTCATGGGGTTAAGTCAGGATTTTAAAGCCCTCATTTCAATCCATATTCAAGCCTACAGTTACTCTTTTATATCCCAGCGACTGTCTGATATGGAAACATCATTTATCACTTCCACTGCTCTGGTTCTGCATAAACCCTCAGCACTTCAGCTGAAACTTTTTCTGAGGAGCAGGTCGCCCAGTCCAGACTGCCCCTGGGGCTGTGATGGCTCCTGGGGCAGCCCCAGCTCTGTGTGTCTCCAGCTCTCCAGCACTGGGGTTTTATTCCATTTGCATTCCTCCTCCAACTCAGCCTTTAAAAATCTTCCTTGCTACCGCACTGTGAATGGATGAGATGATTGAATTTTATTCTAGTTCTCTTTTCATGTTGCAGCTTGTTTTCATAACCAAATAAAATATCTGCTGACATGAGCATCTTCTTTGCGGACACTATGCTGTGTCCTCTCGGTGATACCCATGTGCCTTTCTCTGGGTGTGGACATACAGCTTTGCTGTCCTGGCTTTTGTCTCACCTCCTCAGGCTGACCCTAGTAATGAGAAGTTAATTATTCCCAGAGGCAAAATACGGGGTCAAAAGCTGCTGCTCCCTCCAGGTGTGACGTGGCCATGTCTGTCACCCCACAGCTGCCATGGGGCAATGCCAGCAGGCAGATCTGTGCTAGGGCTGCTGTCATCTGGTTTTCCTAAAATAAATAAATAAATAAATGAATAAATGTGTGTGTGTGTGTATATAGGTATATATATTTATATTGCTCAGTGTTTACTCAGGAGCAAGGAGATTTCCACTGCTGGAAATTCAGCTCACACATTCCCCACTGCAGCAATCCAGCGCCGGTCACAGAAGAGCTGAGAGAGGAATGCTTCTTGCTAAAAATAAACACAGGAAGGCTGGCTATCAAGACCTTTTTCTGCCTTTCATTGCCAGCTTAAAAGGCTCCAGCTCACATGATCCTTTCCCCCCAGGTGCTGGCAGCTGAGGGATGCTGCCCTCCGGCTCAGCTCGCTGCTTCCCGTGCTGCTGCGGTTCCATCCCCTGCCACCCCTCTCTCCTTTGGCGGTCCCTGACATCGGGGATGGATATGAACGGCACTCCCAGTGCTGCTGCTGGATTCCTTGGGCGAATGGAGCCACGAGAGTGTGTGCCTGTGCTTTGTGCTGCACCGCAGGCCCCGGGATCAGGAGTGCTGAAGTGATGACACAAAACTGGCAGCTGAAACGTCCTCACTCCAGAGGATCCAGGACCTCAGTGCTGTCTTTCTGCATAGCCCAGGGATTTTCGTTTCATTTTTTACTGTAACTACCTTCTATGGTCCATAAACTATATTGTTTTCATTTAATTCTGGGAACATAATGAATTTCTGTGGGCTTGTTTCCTGTTCAGTGTAATATCTTTGCTAGATGTGAGGTTTATTTCACAAGCTAGTTATAAATTCGTTCAGACTCGCAATTGTTTCATCTTGGGAGCAATCAATAAAAAGAAACATGAGGGAGATTTTAGACCCTTCACATCCACTGAAATTCAGGGATGTAAATCTGTCGTCTGACTTTTTTTTTTCCCTGAGTGCTGAGTAATGTTGGAAAAATGTTAAACCTCATACTAGTACCTCAGTGTGCCTGTGGAATGGCCAGAGTGTGAAATTCTCCCTTCTTTACCCCCAAGAGAGCCTTCACCATAAAAAAGCTCACTGGGTGTTGTGAAGAGGCAACGAAAAGCTGCCAAAAATGGAGAGTATAACAGTGTTGGGGTCTGTTCCTTGGAAAACCATCCTTCATGTCATGCCCTTACCTCAGCTCAGTCTACTCCACCTTATCACACTATCAAGTGGATAATATCTATTTTTTCCTCAGTTTCCTGACAATTTAGGATAAAAGCTAACCTCCCTGGAGCTAATCTGCAGCTGGCCCTTCTGTGCCTCCTAGCAGAAATACCCAGACTAAAGCTAACATCTGGCTATCAGCAAATAGATTTAGAGCAGCAGATATATATTTAATTTTCTAGATTTAGCCTCTTTATTTTTTTGCCAATAGTGAGAACCTGAGGAGCTGCTGATCACTCTTTTGAAAAGCTTGCCAAAAAAACGCCTAATTTCTCTTCTCACTTGTGCAGGCCAGTTGCAGATTGCTGGTGGTGTCAGTCTGGCATAAATAAAAGCAAAATCAGGCGCAGGCTCCCGAGGTCACCAAGAGCCACCTGGGAGATTCCCCGGCATCCTGATGTTTTTAGACTCAGCCTGGGGATGCTGGTTGTGCCATCGGGTGCTGCTCAAGGGGAATAAAATTATTATAATCCGGCCCACTTCTCTTATGGCCACGCATGTCATTGGTTTTCTCCTCAGTATTGTTTCTAAAGCAGTTCACAGCCCTTTTATCCATGCAAACGTGTCTTACGTGTCAGTGAGCTGGGCTGGTGCTCGGGCACAGCCATCTGGAGGCACGCAGGCACTCGGGCCAGGAGCCCAGAGCTGGGGGGCAGCAGAAGCAGCCCCACAAATCCCCTGCAGACTTGCAGCACCCCACTCACTGCCCATAGGCCCCCCTTGCTGCCATAGGACCCACTGTGGTGCTGAGAGTTCAATTTTTCTTGTTACATTCACACAGAGTTGCTAATAAATCAAAATTGCATTGAGCCTGGGCTGAATTTTATTTTGTTTGAAGGCCAAACCCCCGAAAGATGATTTTTTTCCCTAGAGGCTGTTTTGCTCTGGTTTTGAGAAAAGCTTGGAGTGTGAAACAGCAACAACAGCCTGAGAAGTCCCTGTTCCCACTGTCTTGAGATGTTGTGATGACTGTTTGAGTGCTCTTCATCCATTCCAGAGCAGACTGAACTAAACTCACACGGACCTTTATTCATGCAGATGATTAAGTGAGTGAGGAATTAATTTACAAGAGCAAAATCTACATCTAGCGCATTGCCAGCCCTGAGATGCTTTAGTAATAAACCAGGTCTTGCCACTGAATTCAGGGTTAATCTAGGACCTGGTGTCATTAATTAAAAGTAGAAAAGTCTTTCGGCAGCAGATGAATGAGTTTGTATTGATTTTGTATGTTTTTGCTGCCTGCTTCTCAGCTCAGTTTCAACTTCCCAGCCCTAAGGCTTAGTGATAGAGCAGCAATCTAAAGTCACAAGAACCAGGTGAAATGTGGACATTCAGGGTTCAGTGTCTCTAAAATTTCCTAGCTCAGTTGTATGGACAGCCTTAGGGGGCTTAGGTGAAATACAAAAAGAAAGGCCAGAGATAATAAGACCCAACATTTAGCATTGGCTTTCCACCTCCTCAAGATTGTCCCCCCTCCATGCTCACTCCTTCAGTGAGGCGCTGGGTGGGCTGAGGCAGGACAAGGCCCAGTGTGACCCCACTGCTGAGCATGGGGCTCTGAGAGGGTGGAATGGGTGAAGGGGAAGATGAACACGGAGCGCCAGGCACAGGGTTTAATTTTCCTTTGCCTACGTTGTGTGCTCCCTCTCCTGCGCTGCTCTGCTCCCCTGGTGGAATGAGGGATGTCAGTGAGGCCAGGCTGCTCCTGTGTGTGCAAACACATGGATTTACACCTCTTGTCTGGAGAGCTGTGGAGCAGACAGCCCTACTGAATGTAGATCCAGAATAACTGGGAGTGAGCACAGATGTGGAATTTAATGATTGTTTTCTTTTTGTTTGAAGCATTTGTGATCTCAGGGGGGAGGGAAAAACTGACAAGAGACTCACTCCTGATTTTATTTGTGTTGAGGAGATGTCCCAGCACGCAAGCTGTCACGGAAACTCGGAGGAGTATGAAGCAGAGCTGCCTGCTGGGCTGCATCCCAACATCATCCCTGTGGTCACAAGGGGCTCCTGCTGGGGACCTGTCCTGCTGTGCATGGGCAGGTGAGGGGCTGCAGCTCCACTCATCCCACCCAGCTGGTGAAAAGGGGCCTCCTACAGCTGCACTCCCTCCCCTCGGAGAGGTGACGGATCTGCTAGTTTGCTTAAAAATCCCTGATTTACTGGAGGCAACAGGAATCTCATGTGCCAGGTCCACATAGGAGAATTTGTTCCGTAGTAATTTGTGCTCAAATTAAAATCATCAAATACTGAAACTCATTCCTTATGGTGAATCCAAAGAAACCAAGAAGCGATAAGGAAGCACATTTGGAGGACAATTCAAACCCACCTTTGTGCTCAGCCCTGGCTGCGCCGGCTCACCCTGCTCCATCTGCCAGCACAGGTTAGAAATGCAGTGTGGATCCCAGGGCTTTGTTCTTCCCAGCCGTCGAGGAAAGTCCGTGAAATAGGTTTGCGCCTGGTGTTTTTCCGCTTCCATTTCCAGATCTGTTCAAGACACACAGGAGGGAAGGTACATGACAAAATCACTGTGGTAACAGACCTGAGGCTGGTTCAGTTGGATGTTTCAGTGGAAATTTGGACCTGAATCCTTGTTTCCCTATCCAATGTAAGCTTGTCTTCTGGCTGAGTTTCCTTCAGCATGTGCAGCCTTTTTTTCTTTTTTATCCTTTTTTTAAAATTTATTTTTGGTCTGTTTTGAGGGGGATTCTTTGTAACCTGAAATCCAAATCCTAGCCCACTGCTCTGTGAAGAGGCTCACACTTTGCAGTCCAGGGGAGCTGCTGCTCTGCACCACATCTCCTGCCCGGGGCCACCCATGGGCTGCTCCTCCACGAGCGTTTAGAAAGAGTTTACTCATGGAAAAAGTTCTCTCCACCTGTAATAACTGGAGCTCAGTTAATGCCCAGAAGTGCAACAATGGGCACTTTCCCTTGCTATGCCAATGATGGGCCCTATCCTGTCCCACACACCTGGGTCATGTCTGGCCCTCCTGACACCATGGCAAAATCCTCATCCCCTGGGTGTATTTTATCACCACTTTCATTTCTTACTATTTCTCATCCAATCCATTAATTTATTAATCTTCTTTATTACCACTTCTCTTCTGCCCCCCAGTATGTTTGTTTTATGCACTGATGCACCTGATCTGTTTGTGCAAATGACTCTTCTGTTTCTAGCAGATCCACAGTAAATCAAACCTCCAGGTGAGGACATGGAAGCTTTGTATGGCAGCAGGGAATTCGGGTCCTTTCTCCCTCTCTAGTGTCTGCCTCATTTATATCTCCAGATTTGTGATCTTGCCTTGAAAAAATCCGTAATGACTCATTGCCTCTCCTGGATCTACTGTCAATAGCACAGTTAGTTATAACCAGTTAATTAACTGAAAAGTCTAATTACTTAAAGTTCAGTCCTTTCCTGGGATTTTGCTGTTGCAGGAGAATGCCAAATAATAACTATGCTTTTCAATATACCCTCGTTTTATTTTTCTTGGGGAACATACAAAAGTTATGTGTAAATATTTCTTTCTCCAGCAAGCTCGCTTTATTATCCCTTTTCCTTTAGCTTTCATTAAAAACTGCTCCCGCCCCTACTTTAGTTTGAACATATAAATAAATAATGCTTGATTCAAACAACCTCAGCCATAAAAACCTGCTTGAAAAGAAACTCAGGCAACTACCACATCTGGAATAATAGTCAACATATTTTAGAAAGAGACTTCATTTTTCTCACACAGGATACTAAATCATGATGGCTACGTGTGCCAAAAATAACACAGGGGGATATGACTATGGGAGGACGTGAACCTATAATGAGGTTCAATAAAGTACTAATCTTATGGGGTAATGCAATCTGGTTTGCTTTTGCTTAAAGAAAAGCCTGTGTGTGTGTGTGTGTGTGTTCATACACACTGATGTGCCCACAACGTTGCTGCCTCCACACCTTTCAGATTAAGGCCATGTGTGGGGATGGGCACTTCAGTGGCAGCCCCAAGCTTGCTGAAAGGTTGGTGTTGGGGTTTCAGGGAGCCGCAGAGCCTAGAGCTCCAGGGACAATGGAGCTGGAAAAGGCATTGCAAGGGCATCATGGCAGGGCCCCAACATTGTTGACACCGCTCTGTGGTCATGTGGGCCACCCCTAGAGATGGGGATCTCAGCAATAGCACAAGATGCCATGAGGGTGAGGGTTGGGGTTGAGAGAGTCGAAGAGCCTACAGCTCCAGGAACACTGGGGCTGGAAAACGCCTGCCAGGGTGATCACAGCAGGGCCCCAACATTGCTGCTCCTTCATCTTTCTGATCTGGAAAACCCATACTCTTTGGTTTGGGTAAGGGCTAGGGTTAGGGTTAGGATTACGGTTAGGGTTAGGGTGGAGAGAGTCAAAGAGCCTGCAGCTCCAGGAACACTGGGGCTGGAAAAGGCATTCCAGGGTGATCACAGCAGGGCCAAAACATTGCTGCTCCTACATCTTTCTGATCTGGACCAGCCATGGTGATGGGGACCTGAGCCCCAATTTCAAGCTGCCATTAGGCTTAGGTTTAGGCTTAGGGTTAGGTTTGAGAGTGTTTAATCCAGATTCTGTTGCCTTCTTTCAAACTCTTTTCACTGTTTTGCAATGCAAATAAATATTTCAAAGCTCATTAGCTCTTTCCCAAATTAGCCTCATTTCAAGAAGGATGATGGATTCCACCTGCCCTATCATTTCAGTGGAAAGAAATCCAATGGGCCAATGTACTTTCGTGAGACAGCAAGAGCTTTGCCATCTACTGAGCGTCTCCAGAGATGCTCAGTAGTTCATCGCGTTTTCTTCAGGTTTTTCATTATCCCTTTTCCTCCAGTTCACCTCCGGTTAGAAGGGGATCCCCTAATTACAGGACTGGATTTTAAAATAATCCCTGATCTTGGGGAGATAAAAGATGAGTCTCTTTTTACACCTTGGAAATGGGACACATGAACATGACAACAGGAATGAGAAATACAGGGAAAAACTAACCAAAGAGCAACTCTGAATTACAGAAGACTCTTTCTAATGCTGAAAACCCATAGCCTGAAGTTGCTAAAGGGAAAGGGAAAAAGTCCTATTCCTTCAGATATTTTTTCTCTCTGTAGAGGAGGAAGACTGGCAGGAGCAGTTGTGTGCCCACTAAGAGGTGACAGGGGTTTTTTCACTTTTTTCTGGAAACCCATTTTCCTAGTAATATCCTCCACCAGCTTCATCTCCACCATCCAGGGTCCAGCTGTGCAGTGGGCAGCATTCTGGCCTGGAAGGATGGTGCCAAGGTGGTTGCACACAGACCCAGGATGGAGGATCCCACCTTCCTCTTCCTCCCCTTCCCTTGCAGTTCTTGCAGTCCCAGTGGAGGAGGCACTTTACTTCTTTACTTCCAGCTGATGTGGAAACAGTAAAGTAGCTTGGCCAGGGCCCCAAATCTCTGGAGCCTCATTTAATGCATTAGTGGACATTTTAATCCCACACCATTCTTCCTTCCTTTCTCCAGCTTTATCTGCAGGAGACTGGTACAAATATATTCAGCACTTGGGTTTCTTGTGACACAAGAAAAGCATGACACATGGATACTTTGGCTCGGGGAATGCTGTCCCGGGTGGCTTTTATCAAACATAACTCAACATTTCCCCAGGCATCTTGATCGCCAGTATAGTGCCAGCCCCTCTGAGCACCCAATTTACTATGCTGTAAATAAATCTGACTTCAACCGATAGATTTTTTGCCATGTAATCAGTCTGCTTTCATAAAAATTCCCTTCTCTTGGCATTCATTCACATGTGCCTTACAAATGTGCACGCTGTATTGAATCAGATGTGTGGGAAATATATATTTTTTCCATATGGATCACAATATGCCATAAAAGGTTTTCCCCTGCCCCCCTCTCCCCTCCTCGCAGTCTCTTGAGGGCATATATCATAACAATTGAAATCTGATGAGAAAATGAAAAAATGCTTGGTGTTCATATCTTCCAAGTAGTTTTCCAGAGTCCTGCTGCTGAAAGGGACATAAATCATCAGCAGCACTCAAACAATGTTGTTACCTGAAAATACAAAGCAAAACACAACTTGTTTCTTGCTACTGGAAAGAGGAAAGTACTGCAGCCAAAAAAAATGCCTTCAAATTGTCAGTCAGGCTATATTCAGCTGGAGAATTTATGCATGCTAGGAGGGACGGTAGCCAAAAAAGGGGTGCAGCCCATTGCAGGCATCTACCTGGCATGAGGAAGGAAAGCTGGAACATTCTGGTGCTTTTCTAACCTGGATGATGTCCAAACTGGTGCTTACCCAAATCAGCATCACTCAGCCCTGGATGGAGTTCCAGATGTGCTGGTGCACTGGCAGCACCCCGTGGGATAAAGCAGGGGCGAGCCCCCCGTTAGCAGCTGCAAAGGGCACACAAGGTGCTCGGTCTGCCTCCTGCTGTCAGATTCTCTCTGAACCCTGGAGCCGAGGGGAAGGGGGCAGAGCAGCCAGCGGGACCCTTCTTCAGACTCATCAAACCTCCAGGGTGACAGCGCTGAAGTTTTCCTGCAAGATCCTCCTAGCACTGGTCTGGTCTAACCTGTCCTCTTGCCAAAATAAAACTAGTAAACCCCAAAGAAGTAAACCAGTAAGAAGTCTTTCACTAAGATGTCACTTTTTTTGTAATGTTATCTTTGCAATTGAAACATTTGAAAATCACAAACTGTCTCTGGATAGTTCTGCAGACAGAAAAAAAATAGGTGATAACTCTTATGAAAACATCGTCCAAATCATTCACTTCCTGCCCCAAATTTTGAAGTTATACTATGAATGAAAAACCAAAATGCCTTGAAAATATCCATCAGGTTACTGTGTTTGAGGAATACTTTCCCAGAAACTGCACTCTGATCCAGGATATGCTGTCAGCTCGAAAAGAGGATAAAACCTGGCATTGAGTTATAGTTTGTGAGTGGCAGCAGCACGCTCTGAGCAGCACCTCTGCTTTCCATCACAGGTTTAGCATCCCTTGCTCCTGAATCTGTCTCCTCAGCAAACACAGGGACACTGACTGGTTCAGGGTCCTGTTCTGGTTTGGACAAAATCAGCTGCTGGACTGCAAATAAAACTCGTGTCTCCTGATCCCATCCTGCTACCTAGCTGCATGTTCTTCCTCTGACATGGTGCAGAGGGTTGTGCAGCAGAGAAGAGGAAAATCAGTCTCCTTCCAGCAACCCACTGGTACCCCATGGCGTCTTCTCTTCCCATGGTGAGACACCTGCGTCACCTTAGGGCAGCTCTTGAGAAGGAACAGGGTTTGTGCATGAGCAGGAGGATAAGGTGGCTTTCCCATGCCGCATCAACTACTCCCAGCTTTCTGGCTCCATCTTCTGGAAGTGAGACAAAGTAGAGATTTCTCAAAGCTTAAGCTTGTATAACGAGTTTATAACAATGCCCTACAATGTGGGCCCTGCAATATGTCTGGCACAAATAAATCCCTTTCATAATGTAAGAAACTTGTAATTAATCTCTGTCAAATGCCTCAGCAAGGAAAAGAAAATATGAAAAGAGGATATGGCAGTGTTTAAGTGAAACCCAAGCTGCAGGTAAGGAGCAGGAGATGAAACATTTAGAGCTAAACCATGCAGGTTGGCTATGGGTTTTTTTATATATTTGACAACAAAGCCAACAGAGAAACAGCATTTTCTGTCTCCTTTTTAAGTCGTTCTCCAATTGGTATGTGATGACGGGGGATGCAAAGCATAAAAGCACTGTGGTCACTCAGTAGCCTTTCAGCTAGAAAAAAAAGAAGAGAAATAGCTGAGAAATTATTTCAGACTTGGCTGAGTGACCTCAGAATGCATAGGATGGGGCATCACAAGTGCACAAATCATCAGCCTAGGCGGTGACATTTCCCCAGCCAGTGTCGGGGTGCTGCCTGAGGGATACAGAATGCTCCTGTTGAAGATGCAGTAGATATTCCACATCTTTATTCTCAGTGTCTGCCAAACAGGCTCCCCCTCTGCTACTTGTGTTTTGGTTTATGCTGCCAAATTTAGGTTCCTGTGCTTGGGCTCCCTTTGGCCGTGGGTGCTGCTGCTGTGGTTGTGCCTGGCAGACACTTCCCTGGGATGCTGCAGGTCTGCTGTACACTGAGGACACTCAAGCACAGGCCCCAGGAGCACAGGTTTAGAAGTTTCATGTTGCTCTTTTGTTCTGGGGGTGCATTTTGCCTGCAAGATCTAAGTCCTGCAGATTCTCTTGGGTGTACGAATTAATTTCCTGTAACTACTGTAATTGCACAGGAGCATCTTTGCCCCTCTCAGAGCTGCAGTGCCATACACAACCTGCCTCAGCAAAAATGAGTTTTTGTAGAATCCCAGAGTGCTTTGGGTTGGAAAGGACCTTAAAGAACAATTTGTTCCAAGCCCCTGCCTAGGGCAGGGACACTTGCCACTATCCCAGGTTTCTCCAAGCCCCGTCCAACCTGGCCTTGCACACTTCCAGGGATGGGGCAGCCACAGCTTCTCTGGGCAACCTGTGCCAGGGCCTCACCACCCTCACAGGGAAGAACTTCCTTCTAATGTCCAATCTAAACCTACTCTCTTTCAGTTTAAAGCCATTCCCCCTTGCCCTATCACTATCTGCCCTTGTAAAAAGTCACTCTCCATCTTTTTGGTAAGCTCCCTTTAGGCTCTGGAAGGCTCTAAGCCTCCCTGGAACTTTCTCTTCTCCAGGTGAACACCCCCAGCTCTCAGTCTGTGTCCAGAGCAGAGGGGCTCCAGCGCTCGGAGCATCTCCATGGCCTCCTCTGGACCTGCCCCATGTCCTTGCCGTGCTGAGGACCCCAGGCCTGGGTGCCGTACTCTGAACTTCTCTTTATCTTCACGGCTAAAAGTCCTTTCTCCTCTCGGCTCAGTTTAGCTTTGTGCCAGAGGGTGGTGCTCGATCCAAGCGCTGCCTCCCTCCTCCCGCTGCCGCGGCGCTCCCGGGCTGTACCTGGGGCCGGCGGCGGAGGGACCGAGGTGGCTCCGCGAGGATGCGCCCGTTCCACCTTCGGCAGCACAAACAACTGCCCGGGATGAGCCATTTGGGGAATGTTCCACCTAAACTCACCCTGACCGGAGATCTCTGAGTTTGACCTCTAAAGCGTTTCTAAAGTTTTTACTTAACTTTCTACAGGTTACTTGTCATGATCTTCTGCCTCACACTAATCAAATTTAAGGATATGTTAGGTATTAAATATGTTTAGAATTATTATTTCAGGTTTATAAACTCTTATGGGGTTAAAAAAATAAGTAACACAGAACCACAGAATGGTTTGTGTTGGAAGAGAACTTAAAGCTCACCTCACTCCAACCCCCCTGTCACGGGCAGGGACACCTGTCACTAGACCAGGTTGCTCAAAGCCCCATCCTGCTTCTGCAGGATCAAAGTCGTGAGCAAACCAGAATAAATTCAAATGCAGAAACAATTTTCCAAATTTCTGCTGAGAGAAAGATGGGCAGAGGGTCTGGCTTTTGGGGCCAGCAGCCCTTTATTTCCCTTCCCAGCGGCATTTCAGTGTCTCCAAGGACATCCGCATCATGTTCCAGCACAGGCAAAAGGTTTCTCATGGTCATGCATCCTCATTATACCCATCAGTGTAATTAAGTAGATTATTAATGGTTATCCTATTTAAAAAGCAATTCTTACAGTGGCAAGATTGATGCCCTGAGCAAGCAGCAAAAGACTTCCGTAGCTACTCTGCTGTTGCTTTAACTAGACATCGACCCTGAGCCACTAGAAGAGAGTGAAGTGAAGCACACGAGCATTTATGCTAACTGGAAAAGCTGCAGAATTTAATTCTGAAATTCCCAGAGATACACCAAAAATGTGCACGATGAATTCCCAACTGTTTCAAAAGGCTGAGGATATCTAATCCCGCAGGCATCTTGTGAATCTCAACTCCTTTCCCTACTTCCTTGCCTCTCCACATATATATCTGTGCTTCTGGTGTGTGAGTTGAGATTTTTAAATGCTTATTTTGGCAGTGTGTGGTGGTGGGATGTTCCAGCTTTGCCTGGAGGCCGGAGAGGGACTCTCTCCTTGGAGATAGGTATAAACGTGAGAGACTTGGCCAAGAACTTCCTGGTAGAAATCGTGATTCTCTGAAGCAGAACTCTTTAAGGAAAAAGCCAGGAAGCCAATTTGGACATCTGTATGGTTTTTGACTGAGATAATTGTAACCACGGGATAGTGACCTGAGCAAACAGCAAAGCAAACCACAGATGATCTGATTAGTTTTCTGCCGTGGACATTTTATCTGTATGTTCAACACAGAATGAAAGACCATTCTTCAAAGCCCCCAGCGTCTTTGGGGAAATCTTCTGTCATTAGTCCCCATGGTGATGTCAGTCAAGCCATACCCCGGCTCCCGGGCAGAGAAATCCATACCTTGTCCCAGCCAGCCTCCTGCATAGGCGAGGGTGAGTGGCTTTCTGCGGGATGCTTGCAGCAGATATGATTATACTGCTGAGCAGCATTCTCTTGCTGCTGGAAGGCACTTTGAAAGCCTCTCTATCTCTTTCCTTCCCCAGGGACAGAAGAGCTTCCTTCTTCTTCTAATGGCATTCCTAGGCAGATTTGGGAGGCTCTTAGTCTCGGAAGGACATAACTTTGTTGCTATTAAAATGCAAATAAATTTAATTTTTTTTGTCATTATGGATAATAAAGTGAGGTGATAAAGTATGAATACTGCTTTTTTATATGTCTTTTCAGGACTTAGAAATCTGAGTTTGATTGTAGCAAAGAGTTTTTAGTGTCTCTTAGGTGTGGCAATGTAACCCAACCCAATGGGATGTGGTTGGACTCCAAAAAGGTTTGTATGTCCCATGGGTACAGAGATTGAAGGTTATGCTCTTCCAGCTCATCATTGGATGGTAATGACTCCATTAAGCATTTAGTAAATTTAAATAGCTTTCTAAATTCCCAGCAACCCTTTGGCCATGTAATATATTTTATACTTAATATAGGCAGCAGTTGCACCATTTAAATGTTTTCAGCATGCAGAATCTGAAAATGCGATGGGATTATTTTGCTCTCATGTCCTGCTTTTAATCTTCAAACTGTGTCAATGATGGACAAGAGGGAGGGAAAAGACTGGGTTTTATGGGCTGGCAGTCACAAACTACCTGGTATTCTCGGAGAATTGGCAGGTCCTCCCCCAAAGTCTTGCTCTCCCTTGAGGGTCATTATTTTCCTCTTTATCAACACCAGCTTCACTTTTTCCCTTCTATTTTGCCTTCAGAGGCAGTTATTACCAAATATTCAGGTTGGTGCATTTACCAGCTTGTTGCACAATATCAGCCTCAGGACACCAGCTTATTTCCAGCAGTTTTCCACTTTAACTTTGCTCCTTTCATGTCCTCCATCATGAACCACAGCTTTGGAGGCCACCCGTTTTTCCTATCCTAGGAAAAATTTGGGTGAGAAATAAATTATAGGCTCAAATTTCAGTGCCTTGAGAAGTCATTTGGTTCCAACTTGTCTCTAAAACCATGAGCCCATCTCCTTTGTGTGTGAGGGCAGGCTGGAGTTTGATGTGGCCCCGGGAAGATCCCATTCTGACGGGCGCCATGACAATAAACATGTTAATTAAATTAATTAATTTAAAGGGGCAAAGGTTCAGTGGGCGGGTGGTGCTTTTGTATTTCCAAACCAGTTAACTCAGCTCAAATTCAAAGCTGACCAAGACAGATCTACTTTGACTGGCAGACCCCAGCGCTCTGCGGAGCCGCAGCCATGCTCTTTGTACGAGCCCGGCCCCTGCCAAGCCTCGGTGGCTGGGATGAGGCATGGCCTTAGGTTAGCAGAAATGCAATAAGATATCAAATTAGTTGGGGCTCTCTGTCCTTTTTGAAATCTGAAGAGAATTGTGATGCGCCAGGGCGCAGAGTGCTATTCTTCCTATCTCTTAGCGCCATTGTGCGGGGGTGAACAAAGCCAAGAGGTGTAATTTAAAGGTGCTGTGACCTCCCATGAGCAGCTCTCCCCATTGTGAGGCCGGTTTTGTTTTCTGTATGTGTTTTTTTTCTCCACTGAGATCTCCTGATCATAAATATGCATGAATAAAAGAGCCAGGGGAGAGGAGGGGAGGGGGAAGGGGGCTCATAACCAGCTTGGATAAAGTCCTTTTCTAAATTTTCCACTCTCGGCTTCCTGACGTCGAATGGAATAAGGGACCACACCGCCGGATTAGCTCAGCCGGAGTTCCTATTTCCAACTGTAAAAGCAGAACCCTGGCATCATAACAATCATTATAATTATCACTTGCAGAGGGGTCTTATCATATAACAGCTTCTTTTTATTTGGGATGGAGTGGGACCGAAGGGGGCTGGGGGAGATAATTCCAACCACAGGGGTTTGCATCTTCATTCATCACTTTCCAAACAAGCCAGTGGAAAATTGAAGTCCCTGAGCAATTTACAGATTACAGCTCTCTCCTGGTACAGGGACATGTGTGCGCACACACACATGCCCACTCCACACATCCGACGTAGACCAGGTACGCTGTGGGTGACCGTCAGAAAGAAGGATAAAAAAATCCCCCCGCCCTGCTTTTCTGCTCCAAACTCAGGCAGAAACGGACGTAACCTTCCCTTTTAAGCCTAGCAACTCCAGCCTGGCCGCACAGCTCCTCCTGGATTAATCTTTCTTTTTTTTGGCTCAGTGAATTGTGGTCAAGGCCATTGTAACGTGAGTGCTGCCGAGGCGCGGATTGGCTGGAGGAGGCTCAGAGAGGCCCCTTTTCACAGGGGACTAATTGCTTTAGACCACCAGTATTTGGGAGCTACAGATGTCTTCCTTAATTTGCCTAGAGAGCACAATCGGCCCCATCTGTTGCATTTTTTTCCCCCCTCTGTCTCTCAAGTCGCCTTCTTCCCCCTGTCTGCAAAGGCCTAAATTGAAAACTCATCAAAAAGTAATACAAGAGCAGTTTGGCTGGGAAGCTGCTGCCGTGGGGCTTTGCCTTTAATAAAGGCCCCCCTGCTACTTTTACACATGGGTTGGGGAGCAGAGAAAGGAGGAGGAGGAAAGCAGAAACAACCTAGAAGGAGAAAAAAAAAGCTAAAAACTAACAGCCAGATGGGATATTTGGAGGCTGGATAATTTGATGTGTCATGGCTGGAGGAGAACAAGGGGCAGCCCCTTGTTTTCTGTGTGTACACACAACAAAATAGATGACTTCTAGAGATGGGAAGGGAGAAGAGCCGGGGGCCGGCCGGGGGATCTGCACATCCCAGTGTCGCTGGTGTGGGGGGGCGGTCAGTGCCCTGCGGTCCATGAGCTTCCCAGTGCACACCTCCAGGAACTGAGGGAGATGGAGCAGGGTCAGAAGAAGGGAAGGGGGAAGAGGAGTGGTGAGCCTTTGCCCTCCTGCAGAGACAGAAAGTTGTCTTGGCCTGAAGTTGTCTTGGACCATTTGTAGGCTATGGACTGAGGATGCTGCTCTGCACCTACCCATACCCAGGAAATCAGAAGAGGGTGTTGCTTTCTTCTTGCTTGGTCAGTGCTTCATCTCAAACTCAGCTCTGGGCAGAAAGAGAGGACAAGCCTAAAAAAACACTTAAAATATTAATTGGAAAGATTGTGGGGGAAAATATGCTTTGTCTTTCTTCAAAATTCCCATCTTGGCCAGCTCAGGACACACAGCTTATGAGAGCATCATAAACCCCCACATTGCTTAATGCAAGTAGGAACGGTGTTTCCTTCTGGCAAGTTTGGAGCTGGTGCTCTGTGGGGACATGGTGAAGTCACCAGCCAGCCCTGACCTGGTGTGTGCTTGGTCTCTGCCCCTGCAAAAAGTGGTGGATGTGCTCATGGCTCATCTGGGAGAGAGTAAATTTTACCCCATCAGTGACATGAGTCAGGTGGGAATTGAAATCTCCTACTCCCAGCCCGACGGCATAGCCACAAGAACACCTGAAAACAGCTGCTGGGGCTTGAAGGAACAGCCCATTTCAGCTCACCTGTGATTTATTTCACAGAATCATTGAACCACACAATGGTTTGGGCTGGAAGGGACGTTAAAGATCGTCTAGTCCCACCACCCCTCCCATGGGCAAACACTAGACCATTTAGCACTGAAGATTTTTCTCTACTTCCCTCTCTTGCCTTGAAACAACCTTTTGGTAAAGTAAGTCTACGGGAATGTGGCAGGATGGTTGTTTGCTCTCCTTTACGCTAAAAGAGAAGCCCTCCAGTGACGGAGCAAGCCCCACTGCTCCTCCTTCCACCCAGCCGGCAGCCCCAAGTGCCTGCTTTGCCAGGGATGGCTGCTGCAGGGGCAGGAAACGTTTTGGTCACCCTCTGCAGAGGAAGGCAGGGAGCTGCCCGTGCAGGCAGCCCAGTGTGTGGCAGCTGTGCAGGTGAGAGGTGCTTCCTTACTGGGCTCTGTCCTGAAACCTGAGCCCGGGTGCCACTGCTGTGGCCATCAGCACTTGATCAATCATTCCCATTTCCTGTCTGCTCATCAGGCATCTCCCCCTGAGTCCTTGGAAAGGTTTTGTTTAGGTGTCCAGTTAGGGAAGAAAAAAAAGTCCATTTGTCTTGAAGGACCCTCTGAAAACAATGCGAAAGAAATCACTGCAGGTGTTCGGGGCTACTGCTGGGAGTCCTGCAAGGAGCAGCCTGTGGATTTGGGACCTGTGGGATGGAACCAGCAGCTCGCATTCTGCTGTGGGATAGCTTCCAGCCAGTGCCACCACCTGTTCCCAGTTTGCTTACACCATCAGCAGCTTCTTCGTAGCAGAGGTTTCCGAAAAAGAAGGGAAAACAGTGCTAAACTTGCACCTGTGAGGTGGAGGTGTGGGAAAAGGTGCTTTCCCTGCCGGATAGTGGGAGCCACAAAGCATCCCATAGCCCCTGGGCTGGGCAGAGATGGGGAATGGGAGAGCTACAAGGGCACTAATAGCTGGTTTCCATGTTCCATGCACTGCCATTCTGCTTGGGAGCGAGGAAATTCTCCCCCCTGGGGAATACTGAAGGTTTGTCTGTCTCAGTGGGGCTGAATGAGGTCCCAGGTCCTCTTCAGTGCTGAGGAGTTTTTGGAGAAATACCACCACAAGCAAGCCGTTATTGCTGTCTTTGCTTTTTTTTCTTATTGCTTTGTTTATTGCTTTTTGCTTTTCCTTGGATATCCCTGTTTAAAAACCATGTTCATGATTATTGCTTCTCCTAAGGAAAAAAACAGTCAGTTTATCAAACTGGGAAGGTCTTAAAGCATTGGTGGAGAACAAAGGTTGAAGTACTGGGGCTTCAGAGCCCAGGCTGTGTCCCAGGAGTGGAACCTCAGATGAAAAACCCACAAGCACGGCTCTGTGCTGGGGCTGATCGCTTCCCAGGGCAGCCCTCTCCTTGGGGAGAAGGTGTGAATGGCTTCCTTGAATAAGTCACTGGATAGCCTTGGCCAGTCTCAGGCTGGCTGCTGCTTCCCGTAGGTTGCTGTCTCACTACTCAAAAACCGGATACTCTGTTGTGACATTTGTTTTTCCTCTGATGCATGTCAGAAAACAAAACAGCTGCGTGCAGGCCAGCTGTGCCGATGGGGAGCAGCGATGCTGCAGGCTGTGGGGTGAGAGGAGAGAGAGCCAGGCTGATGGGCACCCCTCTGGTCTCTCTGTGTTTCCTGTAAGGCTTAACATAAGCATCAGCAGTTGAAAACTCTCAGAAGGAATATGGCAATGATAAAAGGGAGCTCTGGTTCTTGTTGTCGAGGCAGCCCAGAAACTGTTGAAGAGGCACTGGAAAAGCCATTGAGCTTTTGTCTAATAACTCCAGTGATAATAATTAGCTCAGCCAAAGCAGATTTTAAAGGGGCTTTAAAGTTCTTGTTCAGTGGCTTGAAAGAAAAAAGGCAACCAGAGTCTCCTCTCATCTGAACATCAATGTGAATCCCACAAAATCCCATTATTCCTCTTTTATATCAGCAGTTTGATCAGTTCAGCCTTTTCCCTCCCCAAGGCAACAACTTTCCCCCTTTGTGCATGTTTTTCCCTCAAAATCTGAGCACCTCACCATGTACACACACCATGCCCAGAGCCTGGTCCCCTCCTCCCCTGAACCCTTGCAAGTGGCACCAACTTGCTCCCCATCATGCCAGAAAATGAACACGTGGAGGTAGGGGAGGGAAGTCTGTCTGCAAGAGCACCTGCATTCACCAGGATATTTTTCTTAAAAGAAGGAAGAATTTGATATATTTAAAAGCAAAATGCTCTCAGACTTTGCTTTAGCACCTGATGTTTGGAGACAAAACCTGATGGTCTAAAACTCACATCTTCATCCAGAGCTAAGTCTGCTTGCAGTAGAAGGTAAAATTCTGCTAAGAATCAATGGTGTGGGTGATTTTTTAAGGGAGCCAGCTATAGAGGAGTGGAAGAAGAAATGCTGGCACCAGCCCAGATCTGTCAGTGCTTTGCATCTGCTGGAGATCTTCTGCACATCCCCTTCCCAGGCTGACTGAGATTTAGAGCAGCTCGCGGGCGTCTCTGACCTGTGCTCACCAGGACCAGGCAGGGAGCTCTGGCCACGCGGCTCCTCCATCCTTGCAGCTGATGCTCTGGAGAAGGCACCTCACTGGGACCTGTATCTTACTGGGAACGTGCCAGGTTGGATGCACTTAAAGAGCAGGACTTAGAGACAACCTGCTGCTCTTTGAACTCCCGGGGGACACTAAGGCACCTTCCTCAGGAAAAATCTGTAAATATGGAAAGATTCACAACCACCAAAAGCTCTACCAGTACAACCAGGGTTGTGGGGTATTTCAGCAAGATTTGGTGCAAGAGAAGGGATGGGGACAGAGGCTGACCTCCAGCTGGGATATGGAAGCACATCCCCATGGCAGCTGTTTTCCCTTGTGACTGAATATGAGCCGAATATATCCCTCCCATGCAGGTTTTACACCAGACACTCATTCCGGTTTGACAGAGCTTTGGACAGAAATATGGAGGGTAAACAGGTCATGAGAAGGAGTGACAGTCTTACATCATGTGCCTTGGTGCCCAAAAAGCTTTTCTGGGCTCGGAACTGGTGCTCTGTGTCCCCCAGTGTCTGTAGAGCCCCGGACAAGCTGCAGTTGTGATGGCCAAGGAGCCTTCCTAGGTTTAATACCAATGCAAAGCACAACAGTTTGGAGCTGAGCAATAACCCCTCCAGCACGGAATACAAACTCTCCCCAGGCTGGAGCAGCTCAGGTTGCAACGCCTCAAAAAACAGCGAGTTCAAATACAAACAAACCCCATTTTCTTTGCAAAATTTTCTCTTTTGAGTGGACTAGAAATGGCATTGAACTGAAGGCAAGTTTTGCTAGTAAAATATACTAATAAACTGCTTTGGAGACTCATAAACTGTGTTGTGTTTTTTAATGGCAAATAATAAAGGAGTCTAATAAAGGGTTGGTTTTTTAATGGCAATTTTTTAAGTGGCTGGAGCAGAGATCAGGAGTTCAGCCTCTTTCCTTGTTCTGTTTGTGGTATATTTATCTTCATGAAGAGAATGGTAGCAGGGGGATTTATTTTTCTGAATGAATGTCTCTAAGCCCCTCATACCTCCAGGGCTTATAGCAAGGTTGGATCCAATGACAGGAGAGTCAACATTATAAGCCCTTAGAGAGGGCTGAGTGCCTTGTAGATAGTCTCAAGTGGATGCGCTTTCAGCGTGCCGTTACCCCGGCTTACATTAGCGGCTGAAGAGACTTTGTCTGTCCCCGATGCCCTCGGGTGACCCGCGACCCCTGCGACTTCGCTCTGCCGAGATCTGACGCTCGCGCGAGCCCCCGGCCGAGGAAATGGAGAGGTGCATTGTGCCGCGGAGAAAGAGCAACACAAACACGGGGTGTTCTCAAAGGAAACAAAAACCTAGTGGAAAAAAAACCCTCCCCAAACTGGCAGCGAGGGGCAGCCGGGGAGAAAGCGCAGGCACACATACTCTGGGCAGAGCCGCCCCAGAAAACTCACTGCTGGGGGGTTCTGGAGCCAAGCTGGGTCCTTCTGGCTGGGTCTCTGCTGGATTTAGGAGTGGCTGAGCAGGCTGAAGTGGGGTAATGGAAAATGGGTTTCCCTGTGGGTTCTGCATTTCTAAATATAAAAAGAAAATAGGCTGGGTTTGCATTTGAGGAGTACTTTGGTGACAGAGACACAGTGTGGAAATTATGTGCTGTATCCAGATGCCCCAAAGGAAAACAGCAGAGCTCAGCCCTGCTCGTGTCTCAGCAAAACACGCTGAAACTTCATTTGGCATTTCAAATGTCAAAAAGGGGCTGGAGCAGCCCAAGCCCCCGCGCTGCGGAGGATGCCAAGCCCTGACCTGACCTCCTAGAGGGTGCAGTCACCAACAGGTGGATCAGACGGCCAGGCTGGCACTGTCACTGGGGCTGGCACTGTCCCGGGGCGGGGGATGGCGGTGGGGGCAGGTAGGGTAGCGCAGGGGTCTGTAAGCTGTTATGCACAGCCAATGCTTCACTTTGAGCAGTTCTTAATGCCCAAGAGAGGCCACCCTGCCCCAAGCAGTGGCTCCCTGCAGGGAGGGATGCCTGTGCAAACAGCCACATCCCTCCAGGACCTTTGTGCGGGTTTGGGGTGTTGAGGGTCACCACCCTGCCTGTCCCCAAACCCATGCCCAGCTGCTGCTTTCTGCCTCACTGAGACAGCGACATCCTCATGCAGCCTCCAGCTACTGCCAGAGAGTGTCAGATCTGTCATAAATCAGAAGCCAGCAGTGATGGCATCGTGTTCCCATCTCCTCTCTGGGCTTCCTCCACCTGTGCCCTCCATCCCCACTGGCTTCAGCCCCTGCTCGGATTCTGCACTTTGCAGCGTCTCTGAGAGAAGCAGCATGTGCTCCATGTACTGCCTCCGTGGCACCGACAGGGACAGGGATGGGGAGGAGATGACAGCGCAACACCTTTTCGTCACCCTAGAGAGGTGGGACATGCCCCCTCCCGGCCCACCCAGCGCATCCGAGCCTGGTCCGTGAATGAGAGCATTTTCCAGACGCCAGTGTGTGTTTAAAGTTTAAAAAGATGAGCGGAAAAGCCCATGTCATGGGTGCCCGAGCTAGAAGGAGAATTTCACCGTCATGAGGGAGTGTATTGTCCCCAGAGCTGGCCAAGTGGATTTGCATGCTTAATTCCCACTAAGCATTTTTGAAGGAGTAATTGATAAAATCTTCAACCTGCTGATAGCATAAATTTAATCGGGTGTCCTTCAGAAAAAGGCAGTGGGACTTCCAGCTCCCAAATGTGCAGACCAGGAGACGTGGCCGCCCGCCGTGGCCGGGCTGGGTCCATCCCAGGCCAGAAGCCAGCGCTCACCATGCGCCGATGGGGAAAGATCAGCGCGGCTGGGCACAGACGGAGGAGAAGAAGACTTTTATCCCATTGTTTTTCCCTGTCATTAATCCATCTAAAGTGCTCCTCTGAGCGTAGCCAAGGGCAGTGTAAGAAAGAAGCAGTTTGAGCTTTGTGGGGCTTTTTTCTTCTCCTTTTCTCCCCCCTTTCCAAGTGTGCTTTACAAACATCCTCTCCGTTCGCCCTCTGTATTTGCAAAACCGTCTCCTTCTGCCCATGGCTCCTGATGAAGTCCTTGCAGAGCTCCTTGTCCACCTCCAGTCCTTTCAGCACGTATTCAAATTAACCCTTTTGTCCCATTCACACCCCCTTTCTTTGGCGGATATTGTGGCTTTGCCAGCAGCGATCCAGCAGCGGCTATTCTAATGTAATTGCATTCTGGCAATGCCTTGAGAACCTGATCAAGATCATCCCGCAAGTTTAATCCCTCCAAATTACAAAATGTTTACTATCAATCACCTTTATGCAGCTTTATTTCGTGGGCTTTCTTCAAGGAGCGAGCGGGACGTGTGTGTTGCCAGAGATGCCCCTTCACGTCTCCAGCTGATCACCTCAATGGGACCAGAGTCAAATGGTCAAGGCCATATGCGTATGAAAGCCCGGGCTGTGCTGCCAGCTATTCTCTCTAGCTCTGCATGGATTTCACACTTTCTATCCTGTTAGGATGCCTACCATTTACTTTAGCGTTGATTTTTTATTCCATTTCTACGTCCTGTGTCATCTGGATTTAATCTAGTTAGCAGATTTTATGCCTAAAATTGCATTGTTAAAGGGAATTGTTTAAATGGGGACCGGTGGAGAACCCTGAAACCCTTGAAACCGGGGTGTCCCCCCGCCCAGCGCCGGCCACACATACCTCGGCTGCTGCGGCCCTTGGCTTGGTGCGAGGGGCTCGGAGGTGGCTTTGCTTTCTTGAAAGCATCCATTGCTATTTTCAGAAGCACAAACAGATGCAAATGTCTCTGCAAACATTGCACAATGAGATGCAGGGAGAGGACAGCCTTTCAAAATCCCTGAATAGCCCTTCAAAGCAAGTCTAATTAGGGTAAGTAGAGGTAATAGGCCCACTTGCGTTTTTTACACTCGAATTTTTCCTCCCTGAAAGCCTGCAAGGCTCTTTTTCCCCTGTGGCTGGGGGGTGGTGGTGGTATATACCCTCTCCCATTTGTTTGCGCTAACAAATGTAGAGNGAAAAATCAATCATTTGAAAAGTCTTCTCTGTTAGTTTTTTTGGTGGCTTTTCCTGGTGAGATAGATAGTGGCAGAGCACGCAGCATCCTGGCTGGGGCCGGGTGTGGGGCAGGCACCAAAGCAGAGCCTGCAGCTCGTGTCATGTGGAACTTCAGTAAGTGAAAAAGAAAAGCAGAAGGTATGGGCTGAATACTTGGGTAAATCAGTAATAGAGCTAAAGGGCATATGCCTGTAGGGAATATGTTGGCATAAAAGAGCTTTAAGAGGGGCCATTCATACTGACAAAGGGAGATTTGAATTGCTGCCTTCACAATAGCATGAAAGGATGGGCTTGGGGTGTTCTGAAACAAAGTGGAAATCATACTGCCCTGAACGGCTCTAATAAGCTTTTAACTATTTTACATTATGGCATTACCTCTTTTTTTTTTTTTTTTTCCCCTTCTTCTTGTGAGCCGAGTGCCAGCCCCACTTAGAAGTGTGATTTATACTTTTTTCTTCATGGTAACTTTGGAGGAAAATAGATGGGAACTGAAAGGCAGTAATTCAGCTTTTTCAAGACAAGGAGGGGGAAATGCCATCTTTTCTGAATGTCCCAGAAATCACACCAGCGCGCTGAGCTCCCCGGCCGCCGCCGGCAGCACCCTCGCACGTCTGGGCCAGGGATGCCGGCTCATGACACCAACCACCCGTCTAATTGTGCTCATTAGCAGCCCTGCAATCAGGCAGATATCGCTGTGCACTAACACTCGGTTACTGCACTGTGCAACTTAGGTGGGCTTCGGCGTGCACTCCAAAAAATGCAGATATTGCTTGGCAACCCCGCCCAGCTTTCACCATCAGCAGAGGTTCAGCATCTCAGCCTGTGCTGGGGGGACTCGGGGGGCTGCAGCTCGCACCCCTCGCCTGGGAAGGAGGCAGTTGCCTGGCCTGTGTGTCGGGAACCACGCTGGCTTTGTGTGCGCTGGGGCTCCCTCCCCAAGCTCCCCCCAGATGGTGCGATCGCACGACTGCACTGTTAAAATAGAGCTCGTATAGACAATTAGCCAATTACTCACTCTGTCATTGCACTTTCTTCTTGTAACTGAGATGCAAACTGGACTATGTCTTCTTTGGTAGCTTCATTCATTGGCAGCATTATTTAATGACACTTTTGTCAGCTTTGGGTCTGCCCAAAGATTTCTGAACGTAGCTTTATGAACCCAGAAAGGGCGCCCCACGGAGTGAAAGCGGACTTTGAACCTACAGACGATGCTAAAGACAATGAATTTCCCAAAGTCAGGGAAAGAAATCCAGAGCATGGCTACCACAGGGCATGTGGCTCAGTCCCTCACTGTCAGCAGCAGTGGCTATGGGGAGAATAGCCCAGTAGCCAAAGGGGCTTGAGCATATGGATGCATGGGCCACTTTCTCTGCTTAGATAGCTCAGAAAAATATCACTTCAAGTGCTGCTGCGTCTCTTTAAAGATGCGAAGGTTGGGCAGTTGGAACAGCTCTTTTGGACCAGATCACTCAAGATCCTTTCTAAGACTGGCCAAAACCAAGTTTTTTTGCTTTAACAAGTTTGTCTCAGCCCAGTTGAGCTTCAGCACAACTGTGCAGAGCCACAGCCACAGGACTAACACAGTGGAAATGGTAAGAGAGAGAAGTTTGGTTTTGCCGTTTTTCAGGGAAGAACAAATACTGCCTACTGCCTAATGAAGGAAACGCCATCGTTCTGCATATGTTTATTTGAAATGGGATAATGCTTTTATTATCCATAACTTTTTGGCAAAAAGCATCATTAGTGACTCTTCTCTGAAGTTCAACCCCATACAGGTGCAGGGAGGGCTCCTGGGTTATCTTTAAG
>VZTF01002331.1:1978350-2003367 GCA_013397755.1 Cnemophilus loriae | reverse complement strand
GGACACGCGACCGCGCGTGGCTTTGAAGTGCTGCAGGCTGCGATCCGCTCGTGTGAGCGGCGGCTTTGGCACACGACGGCGCGGCCGCCCGTTCTTATAGCGGCGGGCGGACAATGGCCCCGTGGCCGCCCCGCGGGGCCGCGCCGAGGCGGCAGGTCGGCCCCGTGCGCCGCGCCCTCCGGAGCGTGCCCGCAATTACCGCGGGCGGCCGCGCATCTGCCGCGCCCCCGGGGGACGGGGGAGAGAGGGNATTCCCCAGCCAGATGCGGATGGAAGATTTTGTCAGGTTTTCGTTGCACCTTGCTGTTTTAGTACATGCACGCGTCAAAGTGAAAATACTCTAGAATGGTAAAACTCAGAGCAGGTATTTCCGTCCTGCGTTTCTGAGGTGAATATCAACACGCACTTTGGCTTTCACGTGCTTTGCTCTGGAAAAGGTTTTGCAGGTGTTCAGAAAGTTAAACGTTCCAAAGCACATTTATTTTATAAACTTCGGTGGTTGTAATCACAATATATATACACTGTACATACATATATACACACCGTATATACAATGTACAGATACAATTCTTCGTTGTCTGGATAAAAACAAAGAATTCTGCTGTTTTGATCGCAAAGTTTTTGCTGCCTCTGCTAGTCCCCATTCAGTGCCAGGGTATCACTATCTCACATTTTGGGAAGCCACAGTTTTGTAAGTGGCTAAAAAGTTTCCTAATTCTGACATCTGGCTCTTTGCATCCTGCTCTCCCTGCTTCGAAGAAGTCCCATTGTCAGCATTCAGGTACTCGTGTCCCTGGAAGGTTTTCAGTTTCACCGCCCATCAATAGCCATTTTCAGGTGCCTATGCCTAAACTCACATGTATTTACCCGATTTCTCCTTGCACAAAATGTAGATTGATTCCCCCTCCTTTGATTTTCTCCTATGCCTTTGATATTTGATAAACAGGGAAAATTGACATCATAATTTTTTTATTGTCTATCTCTGCATTTTAAGTTCACAGCAACCATTCTTTCCTTGAACCTGAGCGAGGAGTTTGCTGTCAGAGTTATTCCTGCTTTCCACCCTCCTCACTTTGCGATGACCCACGACAGCAGCAAACTGCCACAAACAACCTTCTTTGTGCCAAGAAGATCACGCACAGAAGTGAGCAATCCAAAAAGCCCTGGGTGATGAATATTAACGAGTCTCAAACTAGAAGTAGTTTGGCAGCGGCCAAGCTTGCAGGATCAGCTCGCTTTCTGCTTTTTTACATCTTTATGCGCTTGCAGACCAGGGGTGTGCAATACACCCACGTAGGGCAGGCGACGGGGGCCTGGCTGTTCCCGGGAGCGACTGGGCTCTCTCAATCACCGGACCTGCAATCAGGCTGATGTTTTTAGGGCGTCTGCATACATAAGTGACTTTCTGCACTAAGCAGTTCCACTTCACTGAGTTACTCATGTCCTTAAGTGACGGCACAATTAGAGGCCTCTGTCAGCAGGCAGAGACTGACTGTGGTTTCCAGCACTAACCAGAAAGCCAGAAGGGACCAAAATTTAAAGGTTATGGAAGCATATGGCAAAAAGTGTTCAACTTTTGTTACTGTGCATTTTATATATAGTGATATAAACTCCAGTGTCGTCTGCAACACTTTTATTGTCTTTTGTTTAGGTGTCTTTGAGCAGTCAATAGTTTATTCATTAAAATGTTTATGATTCCCTAGAGTTTCACAGACTTTGGCACAACCGATCACTTGTCTGAAAGTTTGCAGTGAAAGCGCATTATTCATTAGTCCTTATCCATCATTTGCAGTTTGTCATTTGTTATTCTCTTGTTTTAAAAGTTTGTGCTCCAATCAAGGAGGGGAGAGAGCACCATGTGTCTCTGTGATCAGTCACAGCCATGAATAGCCAGGGCTGAAGTGAATGTTTCACAAACAACCCATAGGCTGAAATTTGTTTGCATAATCTATTCACTGCGTACTTATGAATAACGAATGCATTCACAGAACCAGAATTGTTTCAGGAAGCCTTCGCAAACAGAAAGAAGTGCTAAATATCTTGGATAATTTATTCTCGATGAATAATTCAACCAGTTCTATCACAGGCAGTCTACTAATTTTGCAGCTAAATTATTCAGCCAACAGAGATAATAGCTCTTACACCTTATGGGCCTGTTCCTATGGAAGTCGGCTGCTGAAGTTTTGTGAAGCTTTCTGGGACAGGAAAAGAAAAAAATTCCAAAATGAAACAGGACCCTTGATTTCAAGAAACACACAGTGTGTTACTAGCATCTCACTGATGTGATGGCCTTATCCTGAGTTTTAGCCGTTTATTTTAATTTTTGCACCTTAACGTAAGTGCAGCTGGGCTCAGCTGGGCTCATGGATGTAATTAGTTTCATATTTTGAACTCTGAGGAAGTTTTCAGAAATACTTCATCATTTGCTTTGAGAGACATCACTTGAAAAAAGTGAGAGGGAAAAAGATTCAAATGGCATTTTTTACTATGAAAACTGCAAAAGCACAGCTGGATTGGCCCATCTTTCCTTACAAGTGATGGCAAACTGCTCATCCAAAATCTGAATTGTTGTGGGTGCATTTCCATGCAGGACATTTATCACTTGTAAGGCCTCAAGCACGAAGCTCGTTTCTCTGCCCTCATGTTGAGACATCATGCATGCGATCTCACTGATGGCTGGACTCCAGAAAAAGTGGGAATTGATGAATAAAGGTGGAGGAAAGGCTTTTGGAGAAAATGTGCCACAAGGCTCGCTGCAGCTCTCTGGATGCACTGTTTCCTTCAAGGAAAAAGCCAGTTTGTGAGAAGATGCCATTCCCTGGTATTTGTTGTACCTTGTAAAAGTAAATTACACTCCACGTTAGAAATCAGCCTCACATTTCAAACCCAACCAGAATTATGATCTTTAGAGCAGTGTTAGCATCACTCTTCAAGCACGGAATTGAGCAGTAAAACTGCTCCTACAATTGGAATGCTTCAGAGAAGTCAGAGGTACGTAATTTTTTTTTCAGGTCTTAAGATGCACATCATTACAGCAACTCAGCAAACTCTATCTTTTGTTACATTATTACAAGAGGGCTTGAACTAATGATGAGTTCTTGGGATGAGTGTCAAAATAACAAATCAACCAGGAGAATACTGCTTTTTCGCTCACTCATTGTTTGGAAGCATGGCCAGAAAGAGAAAGCAGAGCTGCCTGTGGAGAATGCTTGAACTAAATTTGGAGAGGTGACATGGCTGATGGCAAAGGCATCACCCAGAGCAGAAAGCTAGACCCAGTGCCTTGCAGGAATAAAGGAAGGATCTTGCTCCCTCACCCCTGGAGATGCCCGGGTGGATGCAGCAGGAATTTTAAAAGCAGGTAGAAAACCAGGAGATGGTTCAGTGGGGCAGCTTGTCTCCTTGTGCTTGTCTGGGCATGGTGCAGAGCACAGTGGCTCCTGTCCAGCCTGGTGTGGGGACAGACGTGTGGCGAGGGCTGCGAGGGTAGGGATGGACATGTGGTGCTGTGCTCCTGCGACCTTTCACCTGGCTGGAGTCACCTTACAGACCCTGGCCGAAGCTCATGGAGGGTTCCAGGATTGATGCTGTGGCTGCTGGCTAATGGACAGCCCTGGAAGCCCAATATTTGAAAGGGATCTCAGCCTGCAGGGAGGCAGCATTAACCCCTTTTGGAGCAGGAGCGAGTTCTCCTGCCAGGGAAACACCTTGGGAGCAGCTCAAGGGCTTTGTCTGTAAAGGATTTGGCCTCATGTCCTACCTGCCTGTGGCCAGTGTGAGGCCTCAGGCCGTGTGCCAGGGGCTGCCTGGGGTGGGGAGCATGAGGGCATCACAGGGAGTGTCCCCATGTACCAGTGGGGTCCTGGCCCAGTGAGCCAAATCCTCTCCAAAGGCACCACAAGTGCCTGGGAGTTGCAGTCAGGGCTCAACCCCTCCTGGGGGTTCTGCAGAAATAGTGGGAATGTTTTATTTTCAGGTTTTAAACATGTGATGTAACATTTTGCTTCTCTTTAGAAGCGGGGGTTGAGTTGGTAAACGATTGTTCCCTGCAAGCACAAATGTATTTTGTTTGTTGTAATTAAAATGTTTTAATGAGACAACCATAAAATCAACCATTAATTATTTTTTTCAAACACTTCTGCTTCCTTTTGAGCTAGGTCTATTTAGAAATAGTTTAGAGAGTAGCCTGCAGTTTTATTCTTTCTGTGGTATTATACACAGGAGTGGAGAAGTCATTTATAAATAATTACACAATGTTTTGGGTCTTTGGGTTTGTATAATATATCAAAGCGATTAGTACACGCATTGTTCCATTGTAAATGGTTTTTTTCCCTTCCTTTCAGTTTCACTTGCCTTGTCTTCTATCTAAACCTTTTTCGTGAAATCCTTTGTCTTCCTCATTCTTTTAGCTTGTTACAGTGCAGGGACATTCTTCTTATTCAAACACTCACAGCATGAGCAAAGAAAGCTACTTCTGTCGCATCTTAAGTTTTACCATAACTTTCTGGCATTTTCTTTTCTTCCAATTTTCCCAGACTACTGATAGGGTAATGAAGAATTATAACATACATCAATTATTGGTGCTCACGGTGTATTATGCTTCTGAATTCAAGGGGAGATAAAGAGAAAAAAAAAAGTGCCACTTTCTGTGGTTTTGAGGCACATGAGAGAGGACTCGGTGCAGATTATTTATAACATCTTTTTGAGCATCAATTATGTTTGACTCCTACAGCCACTTCCTTGTCCCACTGGTTTTATGGCCAGAAGGAGTCATTTTTGTGTGTGGTAGCTGCGGCATTTAACTTGTTTCTTTTATGAGGAGCCCAAACAATGCATCTTCAAGCCAAACAATCTATCTCCTCGAATAATAGCCCAAATGTCACTCAAGTGCTCAGGGCTGGGAAATGTGTGGTCATGGTAAAGGGCCACGGGAAGAAAGCGTGGAGATGGAGGGGCTTGTGAGGTCCCCGTGGGGCTCCCCAGCATGGGTACCCCCGGGGAGATGGGCTGGGCCCGGTGTGGGGTGCAGGTGCCTGGGGATGCAACTGGCTGCCCGAGGTTTCAGCAAACCTAATCCGAGTTGTGCAAGGAAAAGGGCCAAACCCTCCTGGTGTGGTCATGTTGCTGGGCCACACTCCCTGCCTGGCCCTTCCCCAGCCTCCTGGCTACCACATTAACTGGGAAAAATGAGATTAGGGTGTCACGTCCGAGAAATGAGCCCTTTCCCCCTGCACCTTTATTGTGCGAGAGCTTTTTCTTCTCTTCGTTTTCCCCCTCCACTTTCTCCCTCTCACAATTCTCTCTCTTTTGTTGATTTGTATTTTGCTAATTGAAACTAGAACGCTTATCTTAAAAGAAAGGGACAAAATTCACTGACTGCTCTGCAGAAGAAATCCCCCAACAACATCCAATACAGGAACCTTAACTATATGCTGAGATACTCAGGTTTTCTTTTATACCTTCCATATCAATAATTCTGCTTAGGAGGGGCAAAGATAACCTGAAAGAGTTAAGCACCATAATGTGGGGGTGAAATTGAGCCTGAACTCTTGGGGGGGCTTTGGGGGTGCGCTCCAGCTCTGGGGGTCCCCTGGGGCTCTGAGGATGGAGCCTTGCAGCCGGGGGAGGATGCTCCAGGACCGCCGTCAGCCTGCGGGTCCCCAGTGCCCCGCCGCGGGGGCCCAGGGGATTTGCTGCCATTTGCATAGCAGGTGTTGGGTCCCGGGCCATTCTTCCCTAAGGGAGTTTTAATACGGGATAAATTGCTGGGAATTAGGAGGAGGCAGGCGACAAGAAAAGCACTCATGGAGTCTTCTCCTGACTGTAGCAGAGGAATTGGAGAAAATGGCTAAAAAAAAGAAGAAAACCCAAACACAGAGGCTTCTGCCCAAACCCAGGGAGTTTGGGGTATGCAGGCAGTGTGGGGGGAACTCTCCCCAGCTTCTCCTGAAAATGAGGTTTGGACTCAGGAACGCGGTAATCCCAGGACAGAAATACGATTACTGGCCTAAGGATCTTTGATTGAGTAGGTCTGGAAGGGGAGTTTAAAATGTTAATCCCTGGTATAATCCCTTCTCTGGCATTGTACGGACAAGGGTTGCACCCGAAGGGAATTGCCTGCTTCCTTCCCCAGGATTTGGGGTGGGAGGGCAAGGCTGGGGAGCAGCCCCCCCACGGATGTGCCACACAGACACGTGTCCCACAGGTGCACCCAGCCATGTCCCCACATCCCCCGCACACTCGTGTGCAGAAACAGACAATCACACACGCACACGTGCAGCTCCTGTGATGATACCCACTTTTACATACAAATGTACTTCTGCACACAGAGTGGGAGGGGAAGGCTGGGTCACTCGCATTGCCAGGGAGCCTTGATCAAAATTCCCTGTCACACCTCGGTCGCTGCTCTGCCCTAGCAATTAGAGCACACGTACATAAAAGAAGATTGAGATGCTTCATGCGTTTTTTGGGGAGCCATTTTGAAGTGCGTCCACTTCCAGGCTGTTGGGGCAGGTAGGAAAGGTTTTCCTCTAAAGGGACATCAGTATGAAACCATCCAGCTGCCTTTCACATCGAAGGAAACTGGATGTATTATGTACATAAATAGAGGCAATCTGGAGTAAAAGATTGTATCAGTGACGAAGAAGCTGACAATTCCTCAATTAAAAAAAAAAATAAAAGCAGGTGAATTCACCCCAGAAGAGATGTGAGGGCTAGGCAGGGACCTGACAGTGCTTGCAGGAGCCCCAGGGCCTGGGCAAAGTGGGGCAGGTGGGAAAGGAGAGGAGACAGCTCCAGCCAACAGTCCTGGGCTCAGGGTCCTGCACCTCTACCCCAGAGATAACCCTTTGGGGTGCAGGCCCTGCTGCCCTGGCCATGAGAGGGACGAGGGTGACACCCCAAGGCTCAAAGCTGCAAATTCGGCCATGCAGGGACAAGGGTTTGCATCTCAGCATATGGTACATAATGTGTAGATTTGCTCTGCTTTCTGGAATTTAAAGGAACCCTTTGCCCTGACTTAAATGGCCTCTGGTTGTCCATTTAACTTATCATTTACCTTAGTATTATACGTGCAATACAACTTTTAAAGTTCCCATTTTTCAGGAACAAACCCACAGGTATGAACATCTTGAATTCTAGTCTGAATTCAACCCCTTGCTGGTGAAAGCAGCTGTGAAGGTGAGGGAGTCCGTCTTGCTCTCCATCATGCTCACAGCCAGGTACCATCCCTCTCGGCAGCTCTTTATGGTAATGCCTTCAGGTATAAAGAGAAAATAAAAGTATAGTGTTAAACTACAGGTGTAACAGCCCTTGAAAACTCTCAGACAGCACATGGGTCCAAACTGCTGGGTTTGCTGGCACCAGTACAAAATGGTGCAGCTGAACTCAGCAGAGAGCAAGAAGGAAAAATTCTCCAGCACTTCAGGTGCTGTGCTCTATGCCTGAAGTGGAACTGTGGAGGATCAGGGGCTGCAGCTAAGTCTGACCCACCATTAAGTGGAAAGAATAGTTTTTGAGGTATATATCAGTCTTTATAATCGCTGAACATTTTTCTACTAGTGTAGCTCTAAGTTTTAGGCCTGCTAATACATATTTTGGAATGGCTTTGAAGGTGTAAAATGCTGAGTAAATACAAAGTACTAGTTCTAGTATCCAGGAATTCAGTATTCAGGAAATTAGACAATGGAGCAGCATGATTAAGGGAAAGTAAATGTTGTCCTAGGTGAGCTTTTTTTTTCCCTTGGGGCTGGATGCACTTCCACAATAAGAAGCTCCTTTGAAACAAGTACTTGGCTAATGAGGGGAGACAGGTTTGGCTGACATGTTTCTGCTGGGCCTCTGGTGAGGGCATGCTGCTTTCTCTTCCAATTTAAGCATGTAGTAAATTGCAGTAAAATAGCTAATTATAAATGAAGGAGTGAATGTACTTCTTCTTATACCAAAGGCATAAAACCCAAGGTATTTTTTCATTCACCTCAGGTTTAATGCACGGCAGGTCTTGAGCCTGTTTCTGTCTACTCCAGTGGGAATTAGAGATAATTTTTCTGGAGCTGGTGCAGCTTCACTTCTCCAAAGCAGCTGCTGGAGTTAGTCAGGGCTCTGCCCCTCTTACCCCACTGTGCAAACAGGAAGGGATCCAATGAGACTGAACAATTGCCGAGAAATATCTTTCACTTGATCACTTTTTATTACTTGTCTTGTGGACCTTGTGTATGTACAGCTGGTGCTATGCCAAGGAATTTTTTTTTCCTTTTCTTTATTTTTCCCTCAGAAACAAATAGGATATGACTTGGATTTCTTATTATATCATTTTCAGTGTTTGGTGTTATTTGTCTTCATTAAACTGTTAATGACCCCAGACCTCTGCCCCTCAGACGACATGCCAGGTGCTGGGAATTTAGCTCTTCGGCTATGAACTCCACCTACCGACTTCGCCAGAATTTAAAAAAGGAAAAAAACCCAGCTTTCCTGGCTTGTAAGTGACGGGAGTTGCCACAAGGTGTCAACCTCCACCAAGCTGCGGCTCGGAGCTGGTTCTGCTCTCCTGGCAGTGGCTGGGATGGATAACCCTGCGCAGAGGCTCTGCTGGGAAACCCGGGCACTTGCTTCAAGTAAGTGGGGAAATATCTCCTATAACACGAAAAAAAATATTGTTTTCCCTCCCTTCTTCGCTTTATGGCTATTCTTAATTTCTATTTTATTTTTTTAATAATTTTCCACAACAAGCTTTAGCCAAATTCAGTGTTTCCCTTCATCCTTTTCTCCTGACCCTAAAGGAACATTTCCCAAACATCACGACAAACCCAAGAAGTCTTTTTTTTTTTCTCCTTTAAAGCTGACATTTCCCCTTTGTAGAGCAGCATTTCAAGGCATCATTATCTAGGATGTTCTGTGCATTTGAAGTGTTGGGATTTTACCTGCTGGGCAGCCCAAACCTCTGTTTCCTCACAGGACCATTCACTTGAGTGTTGGACTCGATGATTCTTGTGGCTGCCTTCCAACTCAGAATATTCTGTGTTTCTGTGTTCCCTTTGGAGATGCAGTGTCTGCTGGTCCTGTTTTCAGCCTGGGAGTGCCACGCTTCTCAAGTGCCACTGCTTTCTGCAAAAGCGCTGGCCCAGGTGCCTTCAGATTGAAAGCAATCCCAAGGATTTCTTGCCTTTTTTATTCCTTAACTTCCTGCAGCCTTGGCTGAGCATAATGTAACTCGTGGGCTGGTGGCATCGCTCGGAGCCAGACGTGATGATTTGACACTGGTTGCTATAATGAGGAACTGGATTTTCCTGGCAGAACTGTTTTAGCTGTTGCACAAAAACGGAGAGAGAACACTCTGCCAGTCACTTACACTTTGAATTGGAGAGGTAGCACTTGGCAAACTGGTTCTTGCTGGGTAGAAGTGGTGCTTGACTGGGAATTGCTGGCCCAGGGAAGGAGCTCTGGGCTGGTTTGATTTTCCTGATGCGGTTGCAGAAGTGATAAGTCTGGAGAGATAAAAAAGGAAGTGGAAGCAAACCCCAAGGAAAAATGTAATTGAAAAATGAATTATGAAGGTAATAGAAATGGAGAAGTGTTTTTATGCAACACAATTGAATGGTCAATAATGAGGTAAAAATGCTGAGGGGTAAAGACAAAAGACATTTCTTCCGGGATTAGAAGTGAGCTCAAAATTGCCAAGGCCTACTGGAAGTAGGGGGGTGGTGGTGGAAAGAAGCCTGTTGTAGCATTTCTTTTCCTTTAATAAGCTTCTTTTTCTGGGTGTCCTGAGTGTTCAGATGTAGCACACTTAGCGCCTAGTAACCCGACAAAGCTTTGATTGGTGCCTCTGCAGAAAGATTTTCTTTTCCTTGCAGGTTTCTAACCATGAAAAAAACTCTGAGATCAGTTGCTTCAGAATCCTTAATTAAACACAACAAAGAAGGGCAATTAGAGCTGTGTTTTCCTTTTGTCATCCAGCAAATCTTGCAAACCTCAAAACCCTTAACTTCCTCCAAGATTTATGATGGGAGTAAATCATAATTATTCCTGTAATTATCAGCATTAAGTGAACATGAACAGGATTCTTTTTTTTTCCTCAGTGGAGGTTCTGAAACCCATTCAAGAGGAATTCACTAACCTCTTTTGTTGTGCAGGAGGAAAACCAGAAACACAGGCGTGGTGGTTTTCCAGGCCTTGGCTGCCTGCCTCCTTCCCTGTCACTTCATGTCATGTCATTGCTCCCTCCCGGGTCCCGCGTGCCCGCTCGCAGGGAGCAGCTCCTGTCGGGCTGGATGCCCTCCACGTGTGTCGTCAGAGCAGTCACTGCCCAAACAGCTCATCACACAAACAGGCAAAAGATGACAGAAGAATCAGAGGGGATTTGAGGACTTTGGAGGTCAGCAAAAGGACCAGAAATGCAACCTGTCCCTGGGTGTTCAGAGAATAAACGCTGACGCGTGTTACACCCCTACAGGCATTTCTTCCAGGGATCTGGGCTTTGGTTTGGTGGTTGGATGTAGCTGTGCAGGTACCCAGCGAAAGGGAGCAAGCTCTCCAGGCACTGAAGGTGATATTGTGCATGTGTGGGTTTTGCTGCTGGGAGGTCAAAGGGACCTACCTGAGAACAGGACCCCAGTGCAACACCAGAGGAATGGCAACCACACGGGGTCCTGGGCTTGCTGGAGAGCAGGTGGCAGGATGGAGAACCTCTGGGCAAGAAAACCGTTTTGATTGGAAACTCTTGGTGTTTTCAAAGGATTTGGGGCAGGTGCTTTGCGAATGAGTCTGCCATGAGTTGTGCTGCAATCCAGTTTCCCATGCTGGTGTGATGGACATGGCTCCTGTAGACACAGAGCAGCCAGGCGTTCTCATCTCCTTTAGTGTACATGTTCCAAATGGACAGGATAATACGACTGTGTGAACCTCTGAGCAGGCTTTCCAAATAGCTGCTTTTTTTCTGCTTTTTTTTTTTTGCTTTTTTTTTTTCCTTTGTTTTCTTTTTTTAAAAAAATTTTCTTTGGAGGTGTTTCCTAAACCAAATGCAACAGTTGAAGCTTTTCTTGCAGAGCTGGGGAGGAGCATTCCCAGCGACAGCGGCACAATGAGCAGGCTCCAAACTGATTTATAATGCAGATGGCTGTAGAGGTGTCCCGCGGCTGACTGAGAAGGTTTTTGGTTGCCACTAGATGTCCTTTCAGCCCTGCTTTCTCCACTGCTCCCTCAGAACAGTGATCTGGGCTGGGATGTGATGGCCATGGCCAAGGAGCTGCTGGACACAGAAGTCCTGGTGGGAGAAAGGAAGGGGCCTGAATCCCAGGCTGCTGGGGCCTCCCAGCCATGCTTTTGATCTTACAGGGCTTTGTCTGAAGTAGTGCTGGCTCATAGAAATGCTCAAAACACAACTTCTGGATCTGCACTGGATACTAAACACTTTAATACCTCCAGCATGACTCAGGGACTGTTACTGCAGTGCTGGTGGTTAGCAGAGGTGCTGGCCCAAGCGAAAGCCTCGGAAGGTAAAAAGCATGGGGACCCCATTTTGTGCAGGTATTCAGCTTTCTGTCTGTGAAATGGTAGCTCAAATACCTTTGCAGGCATATTCCATAGAGATGCAGGCATATTCCACAGAGATGCAGGTATGTGTTGTCAGAAAGCACTGCCAACAATTTAGTGAGATTTTCCAAGTTGCCTGGATGCCCAGGGTTTTGAAAACAATATTTCTGTAAGGTGTGTATCGATATCTATGAGCACCGGTGGTCACTCCAAGCACCTGGAGCTGCTTGCAAATGCAGCTGCATCCACTGTCTCTCAGGGAGTGGCAATTCCTGTTGCTATTCTGGGTAAAGGAATTACAGGAAATCTTTGCCAGAAATATGTGCTGGTTACAAGGATATCTGGAGGCTCATGGGGTGCAGCCTTTCTAGGCAAACCAAGGAATTTCCAGGAAACACTTGGCTCTGTGTGGTTTAGGATCAGAGGGAAATCAATGACTAACAGACACAGAGTTTCTGATAGAGCAAACCCAGTTAGTGAGCACTGCAAACAGCAGTCCTCAAAAACACCTGTATTTCCAGTTGTGGCCATGCACACCCCAACCCGCTGAAGGGAACAAGCTGAACAACAAATCCCAGCAGGAGTGCCACATTGTGGAAGATCTACAAAATGCCCTGGCATGAACTCGGGGCTTTCAAGATGGGCTGTCCACCCTCCTGAATCTTAAGCCCAAACTCAGCCCAAACCATCTTATCTTTTCCCAAAGGTGCTGAACGACCAGGAATAAGTGAGGTCTTCAGATGCTGGGCACATCTGGATTTCTGTGCTTCAATTTTGAAAACTGGCTTTGGAGGAAAAATACCCCAAATGTGACTGGAACTTTGTCTGACTTAAGGGGAAGTGTGTTTCGGGGAGTGCAAGCTCTGTCTGGGCTCATATAAAACCTGTTAAGTGATGTCAGGTTGCATAGAGGCCCTTTACTCTTTCACAGGCACAGCTCCCTGGCTCTGGAGCCCAGTGGGATGGTGAGTCCTGGGGATGGTGGCTTTTTTATTCACATTTGTTCCGATTCTCTACAAATACGGGCCCCGAAGGGACCCAGCTCAGCTGTTTAATTAGCTCAGAGAGCATTTGTGTTGCTGTAACGCTGCCTTTGACTTCCCACTCAGGTCTCAGGGGTGACCAGTGCAAACCCCCAGCCCCAACAATGACTTTACCATTGATCCCCACGTTTGCTCCCACAGCCCTGATAAAACTTAGTTGGTGTGGAACCAGCACTTCCACCACATGGATATGGTCAGGAAAGGTCCCCACGTGTGTAATAATCTGGTGTGGCCTCGTGCCTTGATTTAGGGAGCCTGGGGGAGCTGGGGCACAGCGGGACGTGCCGAGAGCCATCTCACACAGACCACCAAGCAGCCATCGTTTCTTAATAAACTTTTTTGGCCATTGCTGACCGAGACCATATATGAACAAGTGAAAAGCAAGTGGTGAAAGGCTCTGTGTAACATTACTAATCCCATGCAGCGCTCTCGCTGAAAAGGCCACGCAGGTCCCCCTGCTAGTGTATCCTCTCACTGCAGCTGCTTGGGTGACCCCTGTGCCTTTATTAAAATAAAATCTAATAGCACCGTTTTGGGATGGGTGCAGCCTGTGGGTACCCAATGCCCAGGGTGTGTGGGCAGGTCTCCCGTGCAGGGCTTGGTGTTCCTGCAGAGTGCCAGGGAGCAGATTTGCAGGCTGGATGGGGAAAGCAGTTGCCTACTGTCCTCCTTGGCCTCTCTGGGATAGATTTACACACTTGTGGTGCAGGACTGGTGCTCAGGTGAAGGAAATGTGGGGTCTGTGTGTCCTGCTCCTGTAGCCCAGGATGAAGCGAGGCTCCTGCTTACCCTGCAAATGTTCAGGCTCTTGGGAAGGTAAACTGGTGACTGGAGAGCAGTCAGGGCTGGCTGGTGTGTGCTCAGAACATACTTCAGCGGCTTCGTTTTCGATCTCAGAGCACAAATGTATGGTCTGCATGTGAGGGAGGCTGGACTGAAGGGTCTCCTGCGGCCTCACAACCTGAAATCTGCTGTGGAAAACAAAACCAAACCTTAAGATTGCTGCCAAATCTTGGTGGAAGAAGAACCTACATATACACATGTATATTATATTTATTTAAATGTTTTAGCAGAGATGTTTCAGTCTAAGGGAAAGTGGCTGATGCTTTGTGTGTGGCTGTTGCCTTCTGATGCAATATTTCCCTTTACAACTGCGTATCAGGGACAGCAAGGGATTCTCCTGGAAAATTAACAACCCTGCCTGGAGATGCAGCCTTACAGGCTTGGGAAAACCAGCTCAGAGTCAGTTTTTTCTCTTTAGGTTTTTGATTCTTGTTTCTGAGAGTTATTTTATTCAAAGGATTTTAGATTAAAGGAAATACCAGTATCTAACCAAACAATTTTTGTTTGTTTGTTTTTTTAAATTGGTTTGTGATTTTGTTTTTTGGTTTATTTTTTTTAAATTGGTTTGTGATTTTGTTTTTTTTGTTTTGGTTGTTTTGGGTTTTGGTTTTTTTTTTTTGGTCTCCCATTCTGGTAAGCAGAAAGAAATTGCAATTGGTTTCCTCTGTGCTGAGTTTTTGTTGGTGCTGGTTGTTTTGGTCTGGCAGACGAACCCTGAGCTAAGACATTTGTACATGCTCTGCCCTGTGAGGTTTGAGTCAGGGGGTCCTGTGCTTGGGCAGTCAGAGCTGTGCACACCATTCCCAGTGGAGTTTAACCACCTCTTATGCAACCATATCAATATTTTTCCAGGAAATACATTGCCCAGTAGTCGCTAAATAAGCTGAAATCTTCTTTGAAGTCTGCTGGCATGTCGAAATTAAATCTTCTCAAGGAAAAACTGCTGGCTTTGTTAAAATGTGACTTAAGAAAGGAGAGGAGCAACTTGGCTTGATCACAGGTCCGGGTTTGCCCAGAGATTAGATGCTCAGATGCTCAGCCAGAAACAGCCCCCTGTGGTTGATATCCCCAGAGATTTAATTTCTTAAATACCCTGGGATAATTCTCAAGATTTTTACTCAAAGGTATCTGAAGCTCTATCTTTATCCTTGTGCAGAATAGGAAACAACTTTGAAATCCTCTTTCTCCTGCAGCTCTGCCAGGTGATAATCCCAGTAATTTAGGCTATATATGTGTATATATAGTATGTTTACTTTTTTTCTCCTATTTTGTCTGTCTGAACTAAAGGAAACCCTTGAGCTGAGGCCAGGCATTGCCCTGGTTCTGCAGGATGAGATTGCCGTCGCTGAGTTCATGCCGATCCCAGGAGCAGCCCCGTGTGCAGCTGCCCTTGCACAGCTGGGAGCAGGCAGGGAGACCAGCGGTGCTGTTCAGGGAACACCAGGAGCTTTTACTGCGTTCAGACTCTTGCTGGCTTTACCACCCCAAGCTGTTGCTTTCCTTTCTCTGAGGAGTGATGTAGGAGCCTTGTTGGGTGCAAAGTCCCTCCCTGGGGGCGAGAGTAGAACCTGGGCAGGAAGAGGAGATGGTGGCTCACGGGTTTTTGTCGCCTGACTTTTGTTGTACAACCATCCCTAGTCTAACCCAGATCTTGTCCAAATCATTTTTTACATGGTTTTCTATGAATTGAAGTTGTTGATTTATGTTGACTTAACACAACACTGGACCAGTGGTTATAGGCGAATGGCATCGCCCTTCTTTATGTCACAGCATTCCTCAGTGTTTGGCTAAAGTCCAAATCCTAAAATGAGAAAGGAAGTAAATTGTACTGGAATAATGTTTTCTAATTCCAGTGCCATCAAGATGTCCTATCTCTAATCAGCTTCTCTGATCTACTGTTTTTCCCTCCCAAACTGATTCAGCTACCAAGTGATTGAAAGTGGCAGGAGTTCCCTGATGGCTTAAGGAAATTTACGAGCAATTGTAAAATCTTTTTAAATATTTGTTTTTATTACTTTTTTCGTTTGTCTTAGAAAGAAATATGAAATCTGCATGCAACTTTCTAAATATTTCAAACATTTAAATAGCATATGATAATTCAGCAGTACAGTACATTATACAGTGAGATAATATAGGGAGACTTCCTATAGTATATTTACAAATGAAAAGGTAGTTTTGTTATATTCAAAAGAGGAATGCACTGCTTAACATTGAAGTATTACATTCAAAATAATGAATATGTGGTATTGTGACTAAAACATACATGGGTATTTATATGTTTGCCCTATCATATTTTTCATAAAAAGGTACCTTTTAAAGGCTTTTTTTTTGTTGTTGCTACAAATCTAGGAAAACATACACAATAGTCTTGAAGCTTAGGATATCTCAGTATTGAAGCCACAAACTGTCTGTAAGTGCTTCAGGTGGAAAAAAAAAATAAACATTTTTCTTAGTAATAAAAATGACCTAGAAATGCTTTCTAATGCATGAGAGGTTAAATGGGAGATACAGGACGCTTCGCCTTGCAGCAAGACCTCAAGTCCATTAAAGAAGAGGTACACAAGTGATGCTGACGCTCATTTGACGAGGTGCTGAGGGACCTCACTTCTGCAGGTACAGCCACAGCATTTCAGTGGCATCTTCCCCAGCAAACTCGTCTTTGGTCCCTGCTCTGCCTGACTGAGGTGGAGGCTGCAAACACAAGCAGCAATCCCAGCCCCAAAGCTTTCCCACTGCCAGAGGGTGAGAGCCATGGCTGTCCAACACCATCACAAACAGTTCTGTTTGCCTAATGAGCTTATAAAGCTCGATTGCAATCATAGTGAAGTATGAATGAATAATAATTAAAAACAAAAAAATCCCAAAAGAACTTCTTTAAAACGAAAAGCATGTGTTTTCCTAATTTCAGTACAGAGCAGACAGGTATGAAATCAGAAGTGCAACAGATGCTTGTGAAATCTGGAAGCCTTTTGCACACGGCTATAAAATGTAAAAACTGATCCTTGGTAAAAAGTGCTTTATAATAATATAGAATTTGTGTCTTATGTCTGCGAGAGAGAAATAATCTTCTGTAGAGCCCAGTCCTATGCCAGCCAAGGGAGTCCACTCCATTCCTTGTACCACTTTCTCTTATTCTTCATAAACCCTAAACAAAAGAAGAGCCAAGAGCAGGGTATTTAAACTAAGAATTAAAAAAACTCCATTTCAAATAACAGTAATAATAAATAACAAACAACCCAAAACCAGTAAAACCCCAAAAACCAAATTTTTAACCTGTGCCTGAGTAATTTGGAAAGTAAGTTATTGACATCAGTAATCGCCAGATTGCTGCCTATATCTGTAAAGCATCTGGGAGGAGTGTTGGACTTCGACACTGTCACATCTTGGAGGCATGTGGCGAGTAGCACACTCTGCCACAATTATCTGGACAAATAACATGAAGAAATCCACATCTGCTAATTCGCTTTAAATGCTGGAAAATCCCTATCTCATACACAAATGTTGAAGCTTATCATGAGCTGTATATAGACAATAAGTTCACAATATCTGCTGTTTGCAATAATATTACTCTATTTCATTTTTCGAGATTATTTCCTGACAGCACAATTTGATGGGTTTGTCTGTCTGTGTGTTTCCTGAGGGCACAAGCCTGGGGCTGAACATCCTTCGTCATCTTAATGATGGCCTCATGTAAAAAAAAAAGAAAGAAGTAGAGGAAGAGTGTAAATATGTGGTTATGCAATAGCCAGGGCTTCCCCACGTGCTCTGTTTGTGAAGCAGACGCAGAGAGCTGGCAGGAGCTCGGGGAGATGGCCAGGGGCTTGCTGTGCTCTGGCATCGCCTGAGGTAGCACCGGGGCCGTGCTGGGGGTTGCTGGCACCCTCAGGCCTGCAGAGAGAGGAGCCTGCTGCTCCCTGGCCTTGCTTGAGCTCACTTTTGGGGAGCAAATTCCCCACCAGATGAGGAGGATGAGGGTTTGATGGACCTGTACTGTGTGTGGAGGCTCTTTCTTGGCCATGGCTGGAAATGAGGCAGGAGTTGGGCTGGTCACCTTAATTAGAGATGGGGACATCACCACTGGCCATTGGGAATTCATGTCTCGCTCTCTGTCTTCTGTCTATGACTTAGGAAAAAACCCAACCCTCTTTACAAGGGAGAAGCTGTCAGAGATTTTTATCAGAAAATTACCATTTTTCTGGGAATTATGCACTAGTTAAAATTGGCAAATACCTGCATCATCAAGTACTGATGATGTTGGGGTGGTGTGATTGAAGTGTGGGACAGGGCTCCCTCTTTCTATCGCTCCTGACTGCTTTTCTTGTGACTGTGTGAAAGTAGTTTAGCTTTTCATCTTGGATTTTTACCCGTAGAAGGGAGGTGAGTGTATGTAAATAACTGAGAACGTCAGCTGATGAATATTTTAACCAAAAATAATTGCTATTTATAGTCAGAACAGCCTAATGCCAAAATAGAAGCGAGAATTGCATATGGCAGGAAAGAATTAATATCAAGGACATCCATTTAAAATTTTAATTTTGATGATGAAATACATCCTCTGTGCTGGATAGAGCATTTGCAAGTGTGTGCATTTTCCTGTTTCTTCTGTGTCTGAATGCTGCTAGTTGCCTGATATGCCTCCAAGATCCTCACCCATTCAGCAAACTGGGCCTTACCTGCCTTTCTCCTTCCATACTCGGTACCACTTGAGCAGCCTCACGGTGTTCTGGCGCTTGGGGTTGAGGCAGTGCTGCTGCTCCCCCCTCACCCGTGTCCACAGCGTCACACTGCAGGGCAAGGGGACAGGTCAGGGGGGCACGGGAATATCCCCCCTGCTCCCGCTCCACTCCGTGCCAGAATGGGCCAGGGGGCTCTCGCCCAGTGGGGCAGGGTAAAGGTTTTCCAGCTCTGTGCTTTACGGCAGATATTTTGAGTTTACTGGGATCAGACCAGAGCAGCTGCTCTCCCTCACTGCAGGGCATTGAGGTTGCAGCAGATGAAGACATACCCACTGGTTTTAATCAGTGGGTTTGCTCTGCCTATCTGTTAGATTTCATCTTTTGAGCCTAATATGTAATTTAATCAGGGCTCATTCAGGCAACCACGAGGACTTTGCGTGAGGAGACAGTTCCGTTACACTCAACAATGCTTCATCCAAGAGAAATGATCAGAACGGCTTCACTGTCTATTTTTATTTTTTCCTTAATTCTGTAATATTTTAGATATTTGCATGTGGCAGAGTGCTTGTGTGCCCAACAGCCAAGCCCTGAGCCTCAGCATCAGGCCTGGGGGCTTCAGCCTCCTCTGATCACCACTTGATCCTGCTCTCCTTGCCAGCTTGGTGTCCCTTTATTGTCAGAACCAAGCATGCTGGGAGACAAAACATGGCAAAAGTCTTTTCATCATTTTCGGTTCCCTCCTGGAGGGCTCAGTGAGGCTGCCTCAGTTGGTCTGCCACAGCTGAGGTGACATGAGGGGTCTGGAGCTAGGTCCCAACAGGACGGCTTTCCAGAAACATCAAGACTGCCCCACTTTTGGGAGCTCAAAATCGAGCAGTTTTCTGGTTTTCTTGTTAATTTTGTGATTTAAAAACCCCAGACAACATCCAAAAACCAACCCACAATGACAATTTGTATTCGAATTTTTAATTTTCTGGACATACCATCCATAACAGGGAAAACCAGTCATTGGTTTATCGAAAACCCTATAATGGAATTAATTAAATGCTGCTAGAGGCATGAGTATAATGATGGCAAATACCCAGAAATACCTGTGTATACTGAAGGACTTCCTTTATGGTTTGGTTCAGAAAGGAAGACAAAATGCCTTGCAGACTTTCCCAGCTCACCCTCCTGGTGTCTCACAAATTAAAACACGCTGCCTGCATGAACTGAACTAAGGGTCTCACCACGATTCGAATGTCAAGGTTTTACAAGGTGTTCAAATAGGTCTTTCTATTCAATTAACCTTCCTCCCTGCTCTCCTTTTCTGCTCCATCTCCAGATAAGGTCACAAAAGGCAAGGTGTAATTTCCAGCTTGTTTTCTGGGAGGATGTGGACTTTTCCCCAATGCATGGGAAAGCAGTGGAAGCCTCCAAGTGCCTTGAATGGCTGCAGGCATCAGAAAGGGAAGGGTCAGTGCTAAAAACCATGGACTAACTCTGTTCTAAGGGTGTTCTCAGCCAACTCCTCTGAGAACAGCGTGTGCTTGAGAAGAGGAGTTTTCCTGTAGCTTTGAACGGGAGTGATGCAAGTTTTAAGGGATTTGAGGGTGGAGCAGGGTTTCTCCATGCAGCAGCCACCTCCTCAGCTGTGCTGTCTGCACTGGCTGATCCAGACCTTGGCTTGGGTTTCTCGTCTGACAGTCCATAGAGGATATTTCCAGAAAGTGATGGACAAGCTGAATTGCAGGAGGAGAGGAGCAGGAACACCTCTGAAAAGCTGCAAGCCCTACTTTTGCTCCAGAAGCAGGACACTCTGGATTTACCAGTCCGAGCAGGAAGAGATCCATGGTTGCCTCTCAGATGAACTGGCTCTTTCCTCAGGCTGAGGTGCATTGCTTTGACATCACGTGTAGGTTTTCTGCTTTGGTTCTAGAGGATGGACAGCAGAAATGTTCCCAAGGCAGCCCAATGGTCCTCTGCTGTTCTCAGACAGTCCCTGATGGGTGCAGGGTTGGGTGGCAGTGTGTTTGGGCACCCTGAAATGACCTGGACCTGCTTTTGGGGATGCTGGTCTGACAAATATAAGGGAGTGTGCCTGAGAGGTGCTGTGGGAGCTTCTCCCTGAGTGAGGAATTGCCTGGATGGGCTGCAAGAAGAGGCTGAGAGAGATGGAGAAGGGATGAAGCACCAGAACTTACACCTCCAGTAAGATTCTCCCCGTGGGATTTGTCTCTTGGCTGCCCAGGGCTTGGTGGCTGGAGCCTTCACCCTGGTGTCCGAGTGTCCCTGTGCCAAAATTCTCCCTGGTATGTCCATGCCTCCAGGGATGTGATGAGCACCCCAGGTCAATCTGTGACCCCAGCACCCTGTGCCCCCACACATCTCATCTGCAGGGATGGGGGGGCTACACCTCTGCCTACAAATACCCTGTCTCCACGACCACAAGGATCCTGGCTCTGGTCCTTTCATCCCATGCTGGTGCGGGAACTGCCATCTGCCTTTACTGCCCCTGGAGAAAGGCACCACTGTGAGCCTATTGCCCATCAGCTCTTCTCACCCTGATATATCCCCACACTCTGCGTTGGGGCAAAACATAGGTGGGGGTGTTTCAGAACATTTCAGGTAGAAAGAGTTAAACTTCCCTCCTATTTTCTGCTGCTTTCCCTCATTCTAGGAGACAGATACACTCACAATTACTGCTAGATGTACCATGAATCTTGATAGGTTTTGACTAGACTGAGGACTCAGTTTAACTGTCTCTTACCCTGTGTCACAGCTCTGCTGGGGGGTTATCATCACAACCTCCTGTAACTGCACCCCCCATACCTACTGTTTCTCTGTCCAACATGATTTATATCATGTTTCTGCTATATGAGAGCTTTTAAGGAGGGCAGAAGGGGATGCAGCTTCGACAACTCATTTTAGATGATCACTACAGCAACAAAAACTCAGTTGCAGGAATTTAGCTCCTCTGCGCCGTGTCCAGAGACTCCCGGATCAATTGGTTCCCAGAATATTAATTTCAGTGCTTTCAGTGCTGGGTTCAGGCTGCACTAGGGTAGCTGGAAAGGCAGTGATGGCAGTGGGTTTGCCCTGCCTGCCCTACAGACACTCCCAGCGATGAGACAGCGATGGGACAGTTCTGTCCCAGCAGCTGCTGCAAACCCTGGGCAACCTTCAGCCTTGAATAGGATTGCTCGACATCTGCCCTGTCAGGCTGGGAAAGCAACTGCTCCTACACGGCATTCCGGCTTTCCCAGATTTCTGACTGGAAGTAAAATATTGCATTAATGAGATTTATTTCATACGCCCTGGTCACCATCTGCTTTTGGGCAAATAATGAGTGGGATGCAAAGAGTTAGTGTCCCTCTATGACATCATTGTACTGTTGAAGGGTCAAAGCAAACAGAGTAAAGCTGTGAGGAGCTGATTCAGGCAGGGATGCTCTGCAAGAAATTTTCTGTTCAGGTCACCATCAGCTGGTTTGGGCTTCAGAGAAGTGGGTCTGATGTTCCCTGAGCTCAGCATTGCTCACAGTATTGCTGTTCTGGCTCTGGAGGAAGCCTAAGGAAGCTTGAATCTCCATTCCTTCTCCACGAGCCCTCCGCTGAGCCTGGCGAGCCAGTTCCATGTGGGAAGTCTGTGGTATCTCCTGTGGTGTTTGTGCCGGGTGGGTGGGCGAGATTCGGCCCCGTGGGCATTGCAAGGGGCCGGAGGTGCTGTGCAGCCTGCACAGACCCTGCTGTTAAGCGACTGGCAAATGTTCCATGGGGGGGCACAATGCTGGATCAAATCAGTCCTTGGTGTCCGGGGGCTGTGGCTGATCTTGGGACCCTTTTCCCCCCCTCTTAAGTGGCAGGGGGACTCGGTGCAGTCTTTTTGAATTATCTGCTCTTCTGGTTCTTGTACAGCTGCATGTGCTGGTTGGATGGTGCTTTGTTGGGGGAATCTTAAGATATCCAAACAGGCCAGGAAAAAAGCCAAACCCACCCATATTTAAAATCTAAAATACCCCTCCTTTTTTAGCCAGTCAAGTCAAAAATCCCTGTACCTGCCTCAGCTTGGTTAACCACTACATCAGTTTGAGATTTCACGGCAGCATTGGTCCCGACTTGCAGGGAGACTGGGAGGAAAGCATTTTCTTACCTGCTGAGTAACCCCATCAGGTGAAGGGGATTGATTGCTCTGGTAAAATGCAGGTTGGGGTAACTCTTCCTTGCAGAAACCACCACAGACCAAACTCTGCTTATGTTTATTCTGCATGCTCAGAATAACTTGAGTGAATAGTTCTGAGTTTTGTATCAGGCAGCTTGGAGTAGAATTTGTCCCTATTTTCACTTGAACTAATGATAATCTTTTATTCTACCTATTCTGGAAATACTTATTTGATAAAAAAAATATTGTGTCAAAAAATGATACCTGGGGTTTTGGTCAGAATTACACCTTTTTTTTTTTTCATCCGATGCAGCAAATGACTATTCCCAGGAATTAGCATGCCAGGGCATGAGGAAAACAAAGAACAAAGAAGGAACTTGCAGATAAGGTGAAACCGTTCAGCTCACAGGGAAACAGAAAGCAATAAATGAAGGAAAACTTACATAATCATCTCTTCCACGCAAAATGGGTACCTCGGTTTTATTTCCAGCTTCCGTACATTAGAGAATCTTATTTTGGGACCTTTTCTTGAACATTTGCACTTCACGCCTACAAGAGAAAGCATTTTCTCATGCGCCTGCAAAGCCTCCTGCATACCAAGCGTCCCTTCCCCTCCAGCCTGTGTGCATCCAGGAAAACTTCAGTTTGCTCTTTCAAGCCTTGGTGGGAAAAGATGAATTTTGTAATGCCGTTGAGCTTAAAAAGAGATTAATTTTTTTTTCTTTGGTATAGCCCAGAAAAAGGTAGTGACTTTTTGGGAAATATGTTTTAGAGCACTACATATGTTCTGGGACTTTGTAAATAGCAAATTTTTTAAAGTGCACCTGCTGTGATTAAATATAAGCGTATTTAACAAAAGGAAATGAAAGAGTCAGAACTCACATTAAACTGAGCAAGCAAGTGCATGTCTGGGCTACTTTCTCATTCACTCGTGTCTCACTTGGACTTTGTAGGACTTTGAGTCATTTCTCTTTGCGTGGATGCTGTGGTTTTGTCGTAGCCAGACAAAAGCTGAGCATTTTTAAACCATCATTTTTGTGCAGAGCAGAAAATGCAGACTGTGCCACCGCCTCACATCCAGCTCTGCCCTATTTCCCCTGAAAACCACCCTCAGTTTCAGAGATGTTTGAGCTCTATTCCTAAATAACGAAGAACATGGCATGACCTGCCCCACTGCGAGCTCTTTGCCTTGCAGTGAAGACACAAATGAAGACATGACTTTATCCTGTGTATTTTACCTCTACTTCACCTTTAAATAACTTGCAGCTCCCTTACTCACAGATTTCATACATCGCACCTTTCCACCGTGCAGGCGATAGCTCAGCCCAAGCCAGGGCTATCAAGACACAAGCACAAATTACTGGAAAAGAGATTTACATGGAAATAAGCAGAATAAACCACTTTACCTTCCGCGCTGGCTAAGCACATCGCGATGAAGAGCAGAAGCAGAGCTGCTGTCAGGAGCTTCATTGTGAGACAGCAGGTACCGAGGGAGAGGCCGGGGGATTGATGTATTTGTTCGCTTGGGGTTCGTCCCCGCGATCCCGCTGTCCCGGGGCTGGGTCACCAGGGAGGGGACAGCGGAGCGGCTCCCGGCGGAGCAGCTGCCCGGCGCTGCCTGCGCTCTGCCGCTGCCTTCCCTTCTCCTCCTTTAAAGCGGCTCCCGCTGCCCTCGCTCCCGGCTCATTAATATGCAGAGCAACTCCACGGCTCCCTCCGCTTCCTCAGCCCCGGCGGGGAGGGGGGGACCGGCACCCCGAGGGGAACATCCCCCATCCCCGCCCCGAAGATCCCGGAGGGCGCGCAGGCGCTGGGGCGGCTGCTTCTGCCCCTGCCCAGCTGGGACCTTCCCCATCAGAGGAGGTTTGCCGGGGAGGGTGATGTGTGTATTTGCATGAATGGGGCTGTTGGCTGGAAAACCGTCCGCTTGTGAGCGCTCCAGGGATGCCCGCGCTCCGCGGAAATTCCCATACACCTTGGAAATAAGATTTGGAGAAGTCTCACCTAGGAAGGGGTGTCACCTTTTTGTCACAGATTGACTTAAATATTAATTTTTCAAGTTTTAGCAGGCTTCTAAATCTAAAGGAAAATTTAGTGACTCAAATGGGAAAAAATATTCCTAAAAGCGTTGTTAGGTGGGTTTAGCATGTGGTACGCTTCAGGAAATAAGATCGGTTTAGCGTTGCTTTAATGAACACTCGAACGATATTCTGCTCCATGAAGAACAGGGTAGCAACACGCAGGAACTTCATGGATGTAAATACGTGTTCCCCCTCCCTTGCAGAGTCTGTTTCCGATTTCAGAAACAGCTAAAAGAGCATCGTTAAATCCAGATTCCAGATTTTTGTCTAAGTGAAACGGGTGGAGATCAGAGTGGGGTCTAATCGCCTTCCCAGCAGTGTATTCCAAGCACGCCGCAGCCAAACGCCTCTGCGGGTCCCCGGTTCATCCAGCCCCGCTCCCAGCGCACGCTGCCCGCGCTCAGCCCATCCCCGTTATTAGAACCGACCGAAACCAGCCACCCCGCCAGCTCAGGCAGCGCTTGGCGAAGACTCGCCACGCACTCCCAGCTCCACTTGCATTTTAAGTTTCCCACATGGCTTGGTTCCTGCCGGCTCCCATTGGCAGCGGCCATCCCGCTGCGTTCCCGGCCCGGGTGTTGGCAGGCTGCGAGTACAGCCCTACCACACACGGGCTGCACGTTGCGCGCAGGCAGCTGCCGTGTTCCTGGCCCTGGCTCCCATGCGGGACGTGCCGACACGCCGGGAACAGCCCGCCTGCACAGT